>JAVGWN010000896.1:0-13290 GCA_034552555.1 Semaprochilodus insignis
TTTACTAATTTTTTACTCTGTATTTCCTTGGTGGGTCGTGTGGGGGTCGCGTGCTGTCCGTGTAAGGGCCCCTTTATTGAGGCCTGTCGGGGGGCCTCTTTCATGGAGACAGAGGTGTCGTAAATGGTTGGGCCCATATGGCCTGTGTCATGATAAGGTAGGCTTCAAACAGATTCACTGGCAGACAAAAAAGCAGATAGTGGGCTCCCCTGCTAGGCGGAACTATAATAAACCCATGGTGCAAAGGAAGCTCCTTTGTCTGCCCGGATGTTTCCTGGTTATCTTACACTTCTCACTTTTCGATACGTGTTCATAACTAAGAGGTCATGTCCATAATAATTCAGGCCGTAGACGTAAGTGTTTATACTTGTAAATTTTACAGGCTGTATTCTCACAAAGCACTCGCAGCATTACAACATAATGTTTTTATGATTAATTTATTTTATAAATGTATGAACGCAGACTTTTGTGTACAACAAATGTGCATATGTACGAGTGTGGATAAGTACGCTCAAATTTTGACAGTAATTTTACTCCATATTTGGTCGAGCAGAAGTACAGTAGATGGGCATGCACTTTTCCACTCTATTCATTCTTCATGATAAATAAATTCTGAATTGTTTGGATCAAAAAGTTGTATACAAGCACACCATTCCCGATCAGGCCAAACATTCTGGCATTAAAACAGTGTCGATATCTCAAAAGCTGCGAGACAAGCTAGGGGACAAAAATCTCTTGACCAAGAAGAAGAAGAAAAATAGAAATCGGATAACAATAGTGGTGAGCTTTGCAAAGCAATGCAAAACCATTATAATACATGAATAGACAGGGCAGTGACCTTTCCAAAATTGTAAAACTCTTATTGTAAAACCTATTATTTTAATGATTTGGAGATGGGTTGGATTGTTATTGTTCTGAAATTTCCACACAGAGCACATTTCAGGGGGGGAAGCAGTGACTTATTAACTTCTGACCTTTTATTTGCACATATAAGTGCAACATTTGTTTCATCGCGTCATAAATTTGACATCATATGATGGTGGACTTTGTTCCTTTCTTGTAAGTGTTATACTAACTAGCTATCCGTTTCTTCATATGATCGAACTTTTTTTCCCTGTAAGCATTTCTAAAAGCAAATGACAGGTTTCTGAATGACCTCTCTGGCGTAAGCAGAGTCAGAGAAGAATCAGTTTCTACGTCAGAACAATTCACACCAGTTCACACGCACTCATTATTTAATTTTTGATACACACAAAACTGAACTGGTGAACACTATGAATATCAGTCCCTGAATATAAGTACCTTGGCATTATACATTAAATGTATGTGTAGATATTATATAAGCAAACTTGTAAGCACTTGTCAGTGCTATGCCCATAAACACAAATGTAATATTGTAACGCTAGCATACATACACCAAATACACCAAATATAATTTTTATTTAAAGTACAAAGATTAAAGAAAAAACAAACTCTTACTTGAAGTAAATATTATCTCAAATCTATGCGTGCCACAATTGGTGACACCAAGAAGTATATTCTTATTCATATTTTAAATCATAAGTTCAGGAAAATGGTCTGCCAAGACTTCCTGTTTCAGTTGGGTATAGAAATTAAGTCAGGTCAAATTCCCTATAAGAAAGACCAGAGAATATAGCAGCCATGTGTGACAAAAGGTCATTAAGCTGCATCAATCAGGAAATTACCCCAAGAAAACAGTTGGCCACTTCTGCAATCAGAGCGATAATAAAGAAGTTTAAAGCAAGCGGAGAATTGTTAAGAATCCGCAGGGAAAAGGACCTATGTTTGCATTCACTCCATGTACACTCCGTGTCCTGTTTAAGTTCAAGAGACAATAGAATCTGCAAGGATCATAGCAGGAGAATTGCAGACATTACTTCAGTCATGGGTTCGTCACTCAGATTACAATGAGACAATACCCACATGACCATAAGTTGTTTGAGAGTGTTGCCAGAAAAAACCCTTTGCAGCCGAGAACCAACAAACTCAAGCCTCCACATCAGAAAGACATACTAGTTAGCTACAAACCAGCCATGCACCATGTTTTTTCTTCATGTTTAATTGGTAATGTAGTGTTTCACACTGTTTAATCCACATCTCCACCCTACACTATCCTACACTATCAGTTAAAGAAATCATTGCCCTCTTTAACTCATACTCTCACATATCCGATTATTCTATAAACTGACATAAATCAGTGATTTTACTAGTATGTGGGAAAAAACTGGAATGCTGCTCCCCAAAATCTCTCCTTTCCATTCACTACAAGCCATATCACATACTTTGGAATAAATATTTCCTCCAGGCTGTCAGATTTATGTTAGCCCCATTTCACACAATTATTAAAGTCACTACAAGATGACTTAAATCGGTAGATAAAATTACCCATCTTATTTTTAGGGCGCATTGCAACAATCAAAATGACAGGGTTACCAAACATCAATTATTCATCCTCTACGATCCCTATCAAACCAATCAACAAGTGGTTTAACAACTTAAACTCATTAATAACTCGGTTCTACTGGAGAAACAAGGAACCCAAAATAAAACTCACTACACCACAAAATGATAAAGATTTTCTTCAATATTTTTAAAAAGATAAAAAATAACAATTGAAAAATAACAATTTTTGATATGACACCCAGTTTACACACACCAATATAGCAGAATTCTTACTCTACGATAAACAAATAACCCCTAATCTTCAGTAAATGGAAAGAAAAGGTATTATCCATCTACATCACCTTTTTTACTAATAACAAACTTGTGAGTTTTAAAGCATAAGGTCTAAAATATACTAATGCTAACTGATATTTAAAATATCACCAATTAGAGCATGCTAAACACAAAAATCAGCATGACCCCTAATCTTCTCAAACCACTTTCTCTTTATAGAAAGTGTAAACAAATTCACTAACCATAAAAAACTCCTTTCAAAACTGTATGAACTCCTCACCAGTACTAACACCACCATATCTGTAGTGAATGGAAAAAAATCATATTACGATACCATACAATACGATAGCAACCCTTTAGCAAACACCTTGCAACGTGCTGTAATACTCTAGTAACCAGCTAGCAACATCTTAACAATCTCCTGGGAAAAATAGCAACCACATGGAATACTATACCAACCCTCGAGCAACATCTTAACCAACAGACATACCATAGCAACCACCTCGCAACACCACAGCTAGCACCTTGGACAACATAGCAACTGCCTAAAACACCAATGACAACCTAGCTTAATCTTAGCAACCACTCTGGAAATTATAGCAACCATTTAGCAACAAATCTGTAAGCTGCTTAAGCTGCACAGTCACTCTGTATTTTCTTCAGGAAATGTACTTTTCTAGTTTTTTCAAATCCCTTATATTATCAGTCCTGCTCAGCCGGGGAATGAAGCGCAGCCTCAAAGTATTTGCAGTTTAAATAAAGAATGATTGATTCAACCAGCTGTCTTTCCTCACTTTCACTGAACTGTCTACTAATTGGTGCACTTGTACTTGATTCACATTGTAATTCAAACCCATATGTATATCTGACACAGATATTCGACAGCAGTATTGTGCAAGTTGCAACATTGTTCAAAACGTTCTCTCTTTTATTACAGGAAGGATACAAATCAGGATGTACAGCTAAAGTTAGTCTGAGGTCAGGCAGGCAAAGGGCACTGTACTGCAGTCTTATCTCTAAAATATATTCATATAATGCCATGGGTAGTATGGGTAATGTGATTACATAACTGTAGTCCTTATAGTGGATTTATAAAAAGGAGCAAATCACCCCTTATCTTCAATAGAATGAAAAAGATATTACCCATCTACAGCACATCACTGTTTTACTGATAACACACGTGTGGGTTTCAATAACTTAAATCTAAATTATAACACTGATGCTAACCCTAACCCTAACCCTAATCCATATTTAAAACATCACCAATTAAAGAGCAAACTAAAAAACAAAAATCAGAATTACCAATAATCATCAAATCGCCTCCTCTTACTGAAAGTAGAAACAAATTCACTCACCATAAAAAGTTCCTTTCAAAATTGTATGCCCTTCTCACCAGTACTAACACCACCATGTCTGTTTCATGTAGTAAATGGAAAGAACAGTATTAACATATCACTGGATGAAACATGTATTTGAGTAAAAACACAAATACAAAACTAACTAAATATAAGGTTTTACACATAACACACTTGACACAACATCAGATGTTCAAAATGAGATTTGAAGAAAAAGATATTTTTACATGATGCACACTTCACACCACAAATGCCTTATGAAGGTGCATAAGGCATTACCCAGAAATGATCCATGTTTTTGGAGAACAGCATTCCAGCAACAGCCACTCTGTGCCTCACAACAATTGACCTGCCAACAAAAAACTCCAAACCACTACTCTAAAACACCTCTCTACTGCACATTGGCTAAATTTACACAATTAAGTCACATTTTTATGACCCACCCTTTGATGGCAGCAGTGCGTAACTCCTGAAGGAAGTGACATTTTCATGGCATTCTCTGGGCCCATCCATGTGGAAGGCACTCTCAACCAACTTGCGTATGAGGATCAATCCTTGCAGATCACATACACCCATACATGCTGTCTTCCATGGGGCGGATGGGATCTTCCAGCAAGACAGTGCCACATGTCCCATGACTAGAAATGTCAGACGTTTTTTGGAAGAGCATGACCAAGACTACCCTGTACTACCCTGGCCCCACTAATTCCCCAGACTTGAACACAATTGAGCTACTGTGGGACCACTGTTATAGTTGTGTTTGATCTATGGGTCCTCCCCCACGCACCCTCCAACTGTGGGATGCACTGCAGTCAGCATGACTCCAGATACCTGTGACAACTTACCGGGATCTTACTGAGTCACTCGCAGCCTATCTAGCCGCTGTCTGGCAGTTACTCTAGATATTAGCTGATGTTCATAATAATTTGACCCGATTGTGAATTACCAGATCACTTAAAACAAGGGCAAATCTTAAGAGCCACACTCCAGGATTGAACAATACAATTTACCCACGAAACTGTACTCACTCATTCCTCTCATACACTCCCATTCATTTTTAGTAACACCTTAGCAACCACCTGGGATACAGTAGCAGCCCTTTAGCAACCACCTTGCAACCTGCTGGGAAACCCTAGCAACCAACTAGCCACACCTTAACATCCTTCTGGAATACCATAGCAACTGGATAGCAAAACAGTAGCAACCACCTGGAATACAGAGCAACTGCATAGCAGCTCAATAGCAACCAGCTGGGATAGCATAGCAACAACCTAGCAATGCCTTAGCAACCACCAAGCATCACTACAGCAACCATCTAGCAACTGCCTAACGACACACTAGCAACCACCTGGAATATCATAGCAACTGCCTAGCAACACCTGAGCAACCATATGGGATACCATAACAACCATCCAGCAACATCTTAGCAACCAACAAGCAAACCATAGCAACCGCCTAGGATACCATGGCAGGTTGCTAGCAACACCTTAGGAACTCCCAGATATAGCATAGCACCTGTCTAGCAACACCTTAGCAACTATCTGCTAGAACATAACATCATTCAAGATAACCAGTATTCATTCTCTGTGAATAATTTATCTCTGCTTTTACTACAGTGAGTAATATATTACCAGTAGGAAAGGGGCGTTGTACAGCCATTATAACTCTAAAATACATTTTTATAATGCCATGGGGAATATGGGGAGTTTGATTTCTGCCTACATTATGGCAAGGGTGTAGGAGCGTGTTTAACATTACTTAGGGACATGTTTACTACTATGAGTCAAAACCCACATCATCCTCTAAAATGATAGTTAGTATAAGCTGATTCCACTGTTGCTAAGGCAGTAAAATACTGTATGTAGTGACGTGGAACAACATTAGTGAAATTACAATAAACAGCAAATAGTTCTGCTTCTGCTGCCCTAAAGCGAAGAGACAGCACTTACTATAAGCAAGCACCACCACAATGCTTGTGAACTCTCTGCTCTGGTGTATGTTGGACTCACAAAAGCAGCATTCCAGCATGTGGTGTAGCATTCCAACATGTGATGTGTGAGGTGGTGGGTTGTCCTGGTGCAGTTGATGAGTACAGCCCACACACCAATGAGTCTATCAGCAGCACATTTTCACATTTAGTCAGTTAGAAGTCAGAGAGATGGGACCCTGCCAGTGAGGTCATGGAGGTGAATAGCTGCTTGAAAACAATTCTGAAGTGGACTCAAGAGGTTTACAATTAACTAAGCATATTAATTTATTTCCATTACTGATCCCCTTTCTGGGTTTAATCCCATAGAATAGAATAGAATAGAATAGAATAGAATAGAAACCTTTATTGTCATTATACTTGCATATAACGGAATTTAATGCGACACTTTCCAACAAGCAATAAAAGGAGCAGTAAAGTACAATATAGATAGTTAAAATATTTAAATATGGACAGTGTACTTAGTGGGAGAATGGGAGTAAACTACAGTAACAGTTGAAATATAAATAAATACGTTTTGAAAAAAGATATCTTTATTATTATTATTATTATTGTTGTTATTTAAATCAGTGATTCCCAAACCATTGAATTGTTATACCAAATTTTTTGAAAGTTGCCTTCCTTTACAAATATAAAAAAACTTTCATTCCACCTTTGATAACGGTGGGGGGTAAATTGGTGGTAAATTCAGCATGAAATGTCTCGTTTAAAATAGATACCTAGTAGAGACCATGGTCATGGTGAGATACACCCATCTGCCAATATTTCTTATCCTCGCTCTGCCCAAGACTGTTCCCAGAGAGACTTTGACTTGAATTTTTGAGGTCCATAGGTTCCTTGAACTAACTGGTGTGTTTTATTGATTTGCTTAGCAACAATGTAATTTCATGAGAGAACTAATTAAGAGCTGATAATACTAATGAGGACGTATCTGATATTGCAAAACTAAGCAGGAGAAAACCTCAATTTAAATGTTGTAACAGCTGAAAAGTTAACTTTTTTCATATGTATGTCTTATACATTTGTTCAATGTATGGGTTTCATATATTTGAAACTAATCATTTCATAAGCATCCAAATAGCAATTTTCAAATATGGCACAGATTGAACTTGCATTTGTGGATGCAGCGATATGTTTACAAACAGTGGTTTGAGGAAGTGAGCTTATACAGTGATTTCCATTACAGAATCGTGTCTGTTTTTAATGCAGTGCTGTTTGAATGCCCCAAGTTCTGTGCCCTAAGTTCTTCGCTATTCTAAGCTGCAAAACATCACTCTTCAGTTGCCTCACTATGTGCTGATGCAGCCTTTCACAGAGTGGTGAACCCCTCCCATCTTTATTTCTGAAAGTCTCCGCCTCGCTGACATTTTCTTATACACACCATGTTACAGACCTGTTGCCAATAAACCTAATTACATGTGAGGTATTCCGCCAGTTTTTTAGCATTACACAACTTAGCCAGTCTTTTGTTACTCCTGTCCTACATTTTCTGAAACGTGTTGCTGCCATAAAATTAAAAATGGGCAAATATGTTTCAAAAACAATAAAAATAGTTTTTTAATGCAGAAGCACTCCCTTTAAACCTTAAAGTTTTTAACTTGCATTGCACATTTTCTGGGTTTGTGTAGTCCAAATATTAAAGAATTAATGACAGTCATGTCACAAATCTACAGATATCAGAGTTATACGTAGTTATATATATAAGATATATACATAAAACAGGTTTGGATGGGTCTCAAAAACTAGAGCCAAAAGTGAAAAATTACATTTTCTCATGGTGGTGTGTTGGTGGTGTGTGCGCTTGCCTAAATCAAAGGTAGTTAGTGGTGTTACAAGTCATCCCCAGGCTATACTATACATATACAGAGTATAGATACTAATTGAGAATGACATGTTTGTAGAGGCACTCTCTTTGTTTTTCTAATCACACACACACACACACACACACTGTCTGTATCCAGGGTTAGGATATAATGGAATACAGGAATTGGAAATATTCAGAAAACAAAAATGAACGATTCTGTATTCAGTCCAAGTTATGTCTTGTAAAGGCAATATTCAGTATACAGGTTTTGTTATATTTAAATATTTCATATTTTAATACTTCAGAAATACTTACCTACTAAATAAAAACAACATACAACATTTAAAAGAAACACCATCAATTCTTGTTTATGAAATATTTTAAATCTGCTAGATGAGTAAACTGATAAATCAATGTCATGGCCAGTTATTATGTCATGGCCAGTGTTACTAAGCTTTGCTAAAGTCTGAGTGAATATGTAATATGTCAGGCACTGACAGAGCACCTTGTCTTGTCTTTTATATGCTAGTGCATGAAGATCTGCATCCTATGTGGAATGATACAGAAAACTTTAGTCTGTTCAGGTGCGAGAAAACTTTTTCCAACCAAATGGCTTTAGTATAAACAGGCCTGGGGCACGAATGTTAACAGATCATTTTATGTTTTTCTGTTCTCCAGCCATCCGCTCTGTGACTCATTACAGTCAAAACTCTTTCAGCACAAGGACACAATCAACAAGGCACCAGCCAATCGGCATGAAGATAGAAATGAGGAGGTAGTCACAGAACTGCATGTCATTCTTTAAGAACATGCAGTCTCAGTTTTATGATAAAAGCCTCCAGCTTCCTTCAACTCCCAATCCATTCTCCTCACTTCCTATGTCTCCTCTGTTGGGATTTTTCTTGTTTGCTCTGGAACAAAGTGTTTCATCTAAGAAGCGTCAGGCCCCTTCTCCCCCAAAACCTCCCCCACCCAGGCCATGTTTTGTAAAACAGCACTTTGGCCGTTATCACCTTTATCACCGCTGGAATCACACACTACAACATGCTCAGATAACCAAGAACGTCATCGCTCCCCAGTTAGACAGAACACTGGAGAACAGAGAACAGAGATATCCCAGATATTTGCTATGGTGTTGCTAGGCAGTTGCTATGGTATCTTAGGTGGTTGCTAGGGTGTTGGTAGTTGGTTGCTCTGGTATCCCAGCTGATTGCTAGAGTGTTGCTAGGTGGCTGTTACAGTGTGAGGGTTATTTACTGAGTGATTGCCAGGTGTTGCTCAAAATGAATGGAAGTCTGTGGGAGGAACGAGGGATGAATCAACAACACATAGATGAGTTAATTTCATTTCATTTCATTCTTAATGAGACTTAATGAGAAACAAATTAGGAAAAATCAGTTGCTAAGCAGATCTATCTGATCAAAGAGCTGTATACAAGCACACCATTCCTGAACAGAATGGACATTCTGGAGTTCCTATGGCGTTGTTAAGCGGTTACTATGGTATTCCAGGTGGTTGCTAAAGTGTTTCTAGATGGTGGCTATGGTATCCCGGGTGGTTGCTATGGTGTTGCTAGGTGGTTGCTATGGTATCCCAGGTAGTTGCTAGGGTGTTGCTAGGAGGTTGCTATGGCGTTGCTAAGTGGTTACTATGGTTTTCCAGGTGGTTGCTATGGTATCTTCAGTGGTTGCTAAGCAGTTGCTATGGCATTCCAACTGGTAACTAGAGTGTTGGTAGGCGGTTGCTACAGTATCCCACGTGGTTGCTATGGCGTTGCTAAGTGGTTGTTATGGTATTCCAGGTGGTAGTCGGTTGCTATGGTATCTCAGTTGGTTGCTAGGGTGTTGCTAGGCAGTTGCTATGGTATCTTAGATGGTTGCTAAGCAGTTGCTATGGTATTCCAGGTGGTAACTAGGGTGTTGGTGGGCGGTTGCTATGGTGTTGCTATGGCGTTGCTATGGCGTTGCTAAGCGGTTGCTATGGTGTTCCAGGTGATTGCTAGAGTTTTGCTAAATGGCTGTTTTGGTATTCAACTTGGTTGCTAAGGTGTTGCTAAGCGGTTGCTATGGTATCCCAGGTGGTTGCTAAGGTGTTGCTAGGCAGTTGTTATGGTATCCTGGGTGGTTGCTATGGTGTTGCTAGGTGGTTGCTATGGCATTGCTAAGCAGTTGTTATGGTATTCCAGGTGGTTGCTAAGGTGTTGGTAGACGGTTGCTATGGTATCTCAGTTGGTTGCTAGAGTGTTGCTAGGCAGTTGCTATGGATTCTTAGGTGGTTGCTAAGCAGTTGCTATGGTATTCCAGGTGGTTGCTAACATGTTGCTAGGTGGTTGCTATGGCATTGCTAAGCGGTTGCTATGGTGTTCCAGGTGGTTGCTATGGTATCCCAGTTGGTTGCTAGGGTGTTGCTAGGCAGTTGCTATGGTATCTTAGGTGGTTGCTAAGCGGTTGCTATGGTATCCCAGGTGGTTGCTAGGGTTTTGCTTGGCGGTTGATATGGTACCAAAGGTGGTTGCTATGGTGTTGCTGAGCGGTTGTTATGGTATCCGAGGTGGTTGCTGTGGTGTTGTTAGGCTATTACTGTGATGTCTGTGTTGCTAGGTGGCTGTTATGAGTGAGGCTTGTTTCCTGGGTGTTTGCCAGGTGTTGCTCAAAATGAATGAAGGTCTGTGGGAGCAACGAGGAATGAATCAACAACACATAGATGAGTTGTAGGAAAAATCAGTTGCTACGCAGATCTATCTGATCAAAAAGATATATACAAGCACAACATTCCTGAACAGACTGAATGGTTGCGCATCTTAAATGGTACCCACTTCCTGCTAGGCTGTTGCTAGGCTTTCTGCTAGGCTGCGGTTGCTATGGAAGGAACAAGGGATGAATGAACAACACACAGAGGAGTGCACGTCAGTATGCCTATGGACTAGAGTTTGGGGATCTGGCCAGAGTGAATACATGCAGTTTGGAGGCTGTCTGGCACAAGAAACAAGACGAGTGCGGGTCAGACCAATAATAAATTTGTGCTTGGTGGACTGCCCTGAGATGGTGTATGTAACATGGTGTCTGTTGTTCGGTCATAGGTACAGTAGATGGACGTGTACTTTTCCATCCCAGTTCATTCTAAAGGGAAATAATTGTAACTAGAAAAGTGCGTTTCCGAAAGGAAACACGGAATGGTTGCACAGCTTAAATGGTTCCCACTTCCTGCTAGGCTGTCACTGCTATGGGTGGAACGAGAGATGGGGTCACTATGCGGGTCACTATGTCCGTGGATTACAGATTGCGTATCTGTCCTGAGTGCAGTTTGGTGACTGTGGGTTAAAGGACACAGTAGGGTTTAAGTAGGGGTGAAAATAAATAGGACTGTATAGGAGAAATGAGTGATGAGAGGGGAAAAAGACAAACAGACGAGTATGTGTCATACTAATACTGAATGGTGTAGATGAGCAGTTGATGGGCGTTGTCCACCCCATTTATTTCTAATGGAAGAAAAAACAGAATTTAACAAAGTTTTCAGATCAAAAAGCTGTATGCAAGCACACCATTCCTGATTAGACACCATTCTGATTAGACATTTGGAAAACTCCAGGACTAGTTACTGGGAAGTGAGAAGAAGAAGAAGCAGAAGAAGAAGAAGAAGAAAAGGGATAAAAACAGCCTTGCACATTGCACATTACATAATCACTGACTGAAGGAAATGCAGAATGGTTGTGCAGCTTAGGTTTGTTGCTAGCTGCTTGCTAGGTGTTGTTAAAAATGAATGGGATTCTATTCAAGAAATGCAGGATGCATAAAGGACACATAGAGGAGTGTGGATCAGTATGGCTGTGGATTACAGTTTGGGGATCTGCCCTGAGTGAGTACATGCAGTTTGGTGGCTGTTGGATAAAGGAAACCATGCCTGAGGTATATAGACTGACAGCACTGACAACTGACACTGATCAGGTCTCGCCTCCTCCATGTCTGGCAATAAGTACGGTATTCCCATATACGGTATAGCCCCTTTCAGGCAATCATATGCTAGCATGGACATGTGGCCTCTCTGGAGCACATCAGAATAATCTAAAGCTAGCTTTAAACTCGAGATGTATGTGGTGTGAAAATGAGAGTACCAAAAAGTAGGCAATCGCAGCATGTCTTCCCCCACACACTGGCCTCACGAATGGTCATGGCCACAATATTGGTAAGGACACGTGACTACCGTCCGTATGCAAACCTGCACCAATGGTGTATGGAATAGCGTTTGGGTCTTAACATCTAGTTCGGCGTCTGTATTAACCTATCAATTTGGAACGTCTGTTTACACTGCAATTTTATGCATCTTAAGACATTTAAAATTGGGTGGTGCTACTTCATCAGCTTCCGAGGGGGAAAACCCAATCACTGCAAGAGAGAACACTGTTTGCACAAAAAAGTCCCAAATACGGCATCACAGCTACGCACATGGCACGTAGCCCCTACGTCAACAAGGGGTGGGTATATAGACACCAATCAAAATGCCCAAAGGGGCCCCAACGCCTTAAGATGCTCAAAATTGCTGTGTAAACACGTTCGTTTCTGTCGTCTTAAGACGTTCAAATTTGACGTGTTAATACAGACACCAGACTAGACGATAATGACCAAATGGCATCCCATAATGGTGTGTCATATAATGTCTTATGTGGTGTTTTAAAATAAGTTTTTTTATGAATTGGACTCATAGAAAGATTGTACCTCCACATGAGATTCATGGAGTTAAAACCTTTACTCCAAAGGTGTGCGTGGATGTGAATGCAGACTGAGCATATAGGGAGAGGGGAGTACTTAAGTATACTTAAGAAAAGATTTAGAGGTTGGAACCAGGACAAAATCCTATGGTACTCAAACCAATATATATCAATCAATACCAAAGATATATTTATGCAGGTGTAGAATATGCATGACAAACACATAAGGTGACATTGAAAATGAGATAAAATAGCCTTTAATGCAGTAAATCAGGTAAAATATAAAGTGTTGTTTGATTAAATAGTACATATATAAAATACTATAAAATAAAATACTGCAAAATTATATAGAGAGTTTGTAATTCAGTCACCGAATCTGTAATGGTTGACCCCTGCAATATTATCATCATGTAGTGTCCTTATTGATTCATTATCTGTAATCATCAGTCAGCATACAGAAGACAATNCCTGTTGAGAAAGACAGACGTTTTTATGAATACTTTATTATTTATTGTTATTTGTGGTAATATTTAAGTGTGCTGTCTGCACAGCTGTTAACAGAACTGATGTAGCTTTTGTCTGTAACAGTTCTTCTTCCATCTCTCCTTAAAGTACACCAGGCTTATCATTTACAACTTCTTTCCCATTTTGTCCAATCCCAGAGTTATAGCCATCTGTGCTAAAATCATCAATTCTGTTGGCTGAGCTACATCCAATGCAAGTTACAGTCATCATCTTCCTA
>JAVGWN010000897.1:1030-13287 GCA_034552555.1 Semaprochilodus insignis
TGAGTAAACTAGTCGGAATTGGATCTAGTATGTATGTAGATGATTTTGAGGATGAAATAATTTGAGATAGCTCTGTTTGTTGGAGTAGAGTAAAAGATTCCAGCCTCTCCGTAGTGGTCATACTGTGCTCTAGATTGGCATTAGCTGTACAGGGCAGCACACTTGTAGCTGTTAACTGTGCATTTTGTATGTTTAGCCAAACCATTATTATTGAAGAAATTCATAAAGACATTGCTACTGTATGGTATCGGTATCTGTGGTTCAGTCGCAGATTAACTCTTGGTTAATTTAGAGATTGTGCTAAATAATAATATTGGATTATTTTTGTTATTATCCATCAGTGAAGAAAGATAAGCTGAACATGCTATAGTTAGAGCTTTTCTATATTCTATAAGGCTATCCTTCCAGACAGGCTGGAATAGTCAGGCGCCATTTACGCTCTAGTTGTCTGACAGTCTGTTTTAGAGCTCGAGTGTGGCCAGTGTACCATGGAGCAAGTTTTTTCTGCCTATTTCTTTTACGTTTTAACGGAGCCACCTTATTTACGGTAGAGTGAAAAGTGTCCTCCAGGCTTTTGGTCAGAATATCTAGATCAGTGGGTTCAGACAGACAGCTAAAAGAATTTGATAGATCTGGGAGGTTTTCGATAAAGCTACAAGGTGTAGAGGGTGTCATAACACGCTTAACACAATATTGTGTGGATAAACCTATAGTACGACTAAAGCTGATTTGGTATGAGATTAGGTAATGATCTGAGACTGCTGTGGTCTGAGGAAGTATAGTTAGATTGTCTATGTTTACTCCAAAGGTTAAAATTAAATCCAGAGTATGTCTGCAGTAATGAGTTGGTCCCAATATATTCTGAGTGATACTAAACGAGTCTAAGATGGATAAAAACGCCTTACTTAGTGGGTCCTGTGGTTTGTCTAGGTGGATATTAAAATCTCCAACAATTATTACTTTATCTGAAGTTGTTACTAGGCTTGATAGAAAGTCAGCAAATTCCTGTAAGAACTCAGAATAGGGCCCTGGTGGCCTGTAGATTGTAATTAGTGAAAAGGAGTGTTTTTTTTGTGGTTTGATCGCTTATATTAAGAAACAAAAGATTAAATTCAAAAGATTAAATTAAAACTGAGGAAATGACAGAGTGAATTTACATTTTCTAAACAAAAGCAAACCTGTGCCATCACCCCTGAAGTTTTAAAAAGAATACAATGACAGATTTAAAAATATGCAAAAAAAACACCTATCAGGCACTGTCAAGAGTGTGCCAAACCAGCAGTCACTGACATAACCCTAACCCTAAAGCCATGTTGGCCAATCAGAAACTTGGCTGCATCCCAAACCGAGCACTTATATACTTTATATGCCATGCTAATTAATGCACTTCTGTGCTACACTTTACACACTATTTAGTACTGTAGTGAGCAGTTTGGATGTAATATGATGTAATTTATTGGTGGAAATAACATTCTCAGAGAACCTGATATAAGATGTCACAGCGGCTGTGTGTCCTTGTAGCATGCAGAATATTCCAGACAGTCTTGTACTTTGACTCATTTGTTCTCTTTTTCATAGTACTGGCTATAGCTATAACAGATTTTAGCTTCTGTCTTTAGGTTGGGAGAAGATGAAATAGGCAATGATCTCAGGGGCCCAAAGCAGTACCAGGAACAGAACAATATGTGTTTTTAATACAGCTCATAAATTAGGTGAAAATATATGCAATGAACAGCAGAGACCCCTGAAACAGTGTTTCTAAATTAGGGTTGGGTATTGTTGTTGATGTTGGCATTGTAGATATATTGCACTTTTCATTTTGCAATCTATTTACTGCTAATTCTATAGGAAGACAGAAAAAAAAGTCTGTCCCAACAAATAACTGCATCCTTACAGTCATACTTTTGCAGTAATCACAGTAAGATACTGTGTATCTGATGCATCTACTGATGAAAATGCATTTGTAATAACCGATAAGCAGAACCTACTTTTTTTTTCCTCCGGTACCCGGTTCTTGGAATTTTGAAACTTGCTCCACACCAGAACCAGGTTTCAATACCCAACCCTACTTTTAAACAGTGGCTAGAGACTGAGAGAGAGTCTGACAGGTGGGAATATGCAGTGTAGTTTCTGTTTTGACACTGCTGTGGTGTGGTGTAAAATCCAAATAAGAAGGAAAAAAAATTCCAGTAAATCTGTTTTTTTTTCTTGGTTTTGTATTACAGCACTGATCGGAATACCATTTACACTTGGAGTATCAGTTCTGTTTTTGGTGAACTCTGTGGTACTGGCAGTAGATTTCATCAGACAAGCAGGCAAGTAACAACTCGAGCTATATGATAAGTTATACTTTCATTGTTATCACAACTGAGTTTCCGCAGTAAACACATTGTTAAGGATTGCAATCTGCCTTTTAAAGAAATTAAACATGTATTTGTTTTCATAAGCCTGTATTAAAATATAAAATATGCCTAGTTTGTAGTCTGACTGCAAACTCAGATCAAAAAGCTCTACAGCAAATAATGACTATTTAACAATAATGTACTCACTAAGAATCTGATGGAGAAAAACTACTTAAATGTATTCATATGCATTCAGTTGATAATGAAGGGAACTTATGGAATATTCAAAATACCAGAATTGGATCAGTTTTGTTAAATTATTACAGTGATCATGATAAGTGACAATGTATTCGGTTTTCTCTTGTATTCTTATTTCTCATCAGGAGAAGGTGAACACATAGTGGAAGATCTGCGGCTGATTTTTCTACCGTTTGAAATGGTCATCATGATTGTCTGTCCTTATGCAGTGTTGTGTAAGTATAATCTACATATATGATTATATTTGCTCTTACATACCACGACATCTAAAATGCTTCTCATTTTTATGAGAATAGTAGACTCCAACCCCTCTGTATTCCAGGCACCAAACACACATGGGTGTTGTTTACACTTGATATTAAAGTTGTAACACCAGATAAACGGGCCAGATGAGAGCAGAGTTAAAAGGTAAACAAAGTTTACTGACAAAGCAGCAGAGTAAGGCAATACAAGGAAGCAGCAATAAACAGAGATACCAAAACAGATACGGGAATACCTGAGGACAAGACAGAGCCAAAACCAAAATACAGTCCAAATACAGCCGGAAGAGCAGTCCGAGAGGCAACCAGAAACAAAGGGACAAGACGACAGAGGCGAAAAACAAAACTTACAGGCAGAAGTCAAAAACCAGCAAGATGCAACAACATGAAACCAAAACCGCTCAGCACGCAATACAGCAAAGTACAAAGTACAGCAATACCTCGCAAAGAGGCAAGGAAGAGGAAATCATAAAAATACGAACAGACTGATTAATTGCAGGTGAGAGACGTCAGAATTCAGGTGACGTTGAGCGAGGAGGTGTGTGACTGGTGGGGATGGGGCATGTGACCGTAACGTCATGGAGCGGAGTACTCTGGGGATTGGAGTCCAGAGGAGCAGCAGAGATGGGGAAACACCCAGAAGCATGACAAATGTGCATCCTGAATCTATATGTTTTCATTTTACAGCTCCAGGAAATAGAAAGTGAACCCCTTGGAATTCCCTCATTGATTACTAATAAAATAGGGTCTGATTGTTAACAAAGTCACAATATAGATTAACACAATCTAACTAGAAAAGCGCATTTCCTGAAGGAAGCGAGGGTGGTTGCGTAGCTTGCTAAGTGAGGAACGAGCTGTATACAAGCCCACATCACACAATCATACCGGACAATCTGGAGTTGGAACGGAGTCGATATCTCGAAAGCTGCAGGACGAGTTACGCAGCGCTGAAACAGCAGAAAAATAAGAAGAAAAAGAAGAAGAAGAATATAAATCGGATAACAGTATGTATTCCTCCTTTAGAGTCCCATTCATTTTTGGGCATTTTGTATGCAACCATAACTAATGAAACAACATACGTACAGGTGTACTTTTCATGTCTTTTATAGAGCACATTGAGAAACATCCACAGTGAAGGTTAGTGACCCTGTGTTAATGGCTTCTCCAAGAGCTAATTGGCACATGATGTTTCCGGATGAGATTAGAAGTGTGGGTCTCACAGGTTATATGTCCATTAAATAAAAGACAACACACAAAGCCAGGGACCATATTACTGAACTTCTTAGGTCTGAAATCTTATCCTGTTTGCTTTGTCATCACTTCAGTTAAGACTGAATTTAGAACAGATGCCATTACAGAACAATATTTCTTCATAATCATATTTCCAGATGAGAAAATAGTATTACAGAAACAACCTAAAAAAGAAGAATCTGAAGAATAAGAAAAACTAAAATAATTGCTAAAACCTGTATAATACAATATATTGTGTTGTATGCAGTATACAACAGAAGTGAGTATATATGTGCAATATCAGTTAAATTTCAAATAATTCAAAATTGTATCATCTCTCAATAATTTTTATTTCTAAGTTGACAAGTAGAGTATTTCCTCTTATGAACAGCCAATTACAAATACAGGCCTCAAAGTAGAAAATCAATGCAACAAAGGTGAATACCTGTAAATACCTAAATACCACATAAGTTGGAAAACCTGTGATGATTGCTACAAAACTAAGAACACCTGCTATGTATGACTTGGGGCTGCTTTGCTGCCTCAGGTCCTGGACACATTGTGATCATTGAGAAAACAATGAATTCAATGGTGTATCAACACATTTTACAGGAGAAAGTAAGGGGACTTGTCCATGAACTAGAGCTGAAAAGATGTTGCATGATACAACAAGACACAAAAAGCACAATAGTAAATCTAAATTCTTATGTTTGAAAAAGGAGATTGGTGCTTTAAAATGGCTAAAGCAACACAGAAACCAATTATCACAGATAAATACAAAGGGTTCACTTACTTTTTCTTGCAACTATATGTATTTAAATGGCAGGTTGGAATGTGGTCGAATCTCTGTCCTGATTCTTAGGTAGTCAAGTGTACTGTAAGGCAGGGCCGGAGTGAGACTTGTTTTCAGATTGGGAGATAAATAAAGTAGACCAGCTCACCCTAAACTGAACACACACACACACACACTTACACACAGAAAGGGAGAGAGTGGGTAAATAAATAAATAAATACAATTTCCAAACATGTCCAAAATATCATCAAGTCATAGGTTATATAATTGCAGGCAGGAGCGTACTGCCATGGCGGACATTAGTCGTGCTTATGGTTTATTTATGTCTTACTGAAATGTTAGCTTTTGAATTAAAAGACCTTTTGTACTTCACAGAAAATTACATTTTTGTATGTTTTCTTTAAATTAATAGAAAAGAACATAATTTAACAGACAAATATACTTTTGTATCTTTTTATAACGTCCCCAGCTTCATTTTATTACCAAGAAACTGGAGCTTCAAATTAAAACAACAACGTGCTGAAAACGAACCGAAGGCAATAAAATAATATAACAAACTCTCTCAGAGCTGCCTGTTGTGTCAGCCACTACCAGATTGGATAATACTTACACAGTCACACTAATTTTGTTCTTCTTTTAATTTCTCTTCCACCTGCAGTTGCACACCTCCATGCATACATCTAAACATAACTGCTTTCTCATTTAAGATTAAACAAGAATAACAAGAAGCTAATATCAGCTTCATCTAATCTCTATCCGCTTTACAAATCTTTGTTATGGTCAGCAAACCGGGTCCATATCACTTGAGGTTGGAACTGTGGTTTAACCCCTAAGTCATTTCGAAATTACATAACATTTACAGTTTGAGCATTCTTGCTTATTTGTTTGAGTTTATACATGAGCTCATAGTAACGCAGGCCCAAAACCAGCCCACTGGAACTCCCAACTCTCCTGATTACCCATTTCAGCACTACTAGGTGTTTTGGAGACAATAGGGCAGAACTCTGTTGCTGCACCGAACCCAGAAGTCACTCCTTGTGCTGGACTGTACTCTACCCCTTCTAGAGAGCACTTCAGGACTTTGTTTTAGACCAGGGTTTCCTAACCAGGGGTTCATTGTGATATGGCGTTCATAAGAATGTCACTGAATTTAATGTCATCAAATACATTTTTTATAATAGATTTTTACAAATAAAGTAAATCAAAATTTTCACTTTATTTCAAGCTATAACAGTATACATATTAATGTTTAATGTTAATTTACAGTTAATAACTATCTTGATAAATCATTCTTCCTGGCTTAAAGGTGTGTACCTGAGGTGTGTGTACTTAAGACATTTGGAAGCTATAAACATGCAAATCTAGCCACACAAAACATTAGCTTAGGTTGAAGGGTTCAGCTTACTCAAAAGGTTAAGATCTATGTAGGGGAGCTATGTGGCAAGTGAGCTCTATGTGTGTGTGTTTGCATGTTTGTAAGTGCTAAGAAAATGTTCAGCCATGTTGCTGTTGGCTTAACCAGTAAGTCTGGCATTGTTTGTTAACCTTACCAGTTACGGGGGATGTAGCCAGTTCTGTAACTACCCTGCTCTCAGGATCATCACAGATCACAGAAAAAAAATCCAGGTGATACAGCACCAATAATGTATCCTTATGGAAACTCTATCATAATTACAGGAGAAAGAAAAAAAAACATTCTTAGCATTTCAAAATGTAAATCATGAAAAATAGTAATAAATGCAGAGAGAAAAATGAGACATTTTTATGACACAGACCGAGTTAATACGTAGTTCTGGAACAGGATACTATATACAGGAAAAAACACTTTGTAGATAATTTCAATTCATAGAGGATTATCTATTGCCTTACAACATTGCTACAGCATTGTCAAAAGGTAGTCAGATTGTCACAACGCCATTATGAAGTAACGTTGCCATACAGTATTATGACCAGTTAGAAACTGTAAAACTCAGAAACTTAGCAAACCTTTAATGAAATTCCAGGCACAATATAAAGGAACTAATTAAGGATTATATGACGCTGTAAAACATACTGACAATGTTGCCACTAGCTTGTCACCATGTTTTCAGAAAATGTTGTCACAACTTTTTTGATGAGCTATATTTACATTACATGTTGTAACAACCAAAACAATATGCTGGGTCATATGAGTACTGTGCCACTACACTCCCCTGTAAGTTCATTTCAGCAGCCTGCATAGATGATGAATGAGTCTTCACTCTCTCTGCTACTCCAGCAGTCATTTGAATTGTCGGGTATTTCTCCTCACTCAGTCCTCTGATAAATGTTGGTCTGTTAGGGCTCTTTTAATAATTGCATGCTCCAACATAAACATGGTTGGCGGTGTTTACAAAGTGCCTTTTGTAGCTTCTCTTATAGTGTAATTGGACACTTTTGGAGCTACTTATTGGTAGACTTCAAGTATGCTTTTGGAATTAAACTTACTAGTGGCTTCATTGGACTGTTTGTGCTCATAACACTCTCTTTCTTTACCCTGAATAAGACACTGTCGTATATTTTGTGCTTTTAAGGTACTTGGAATTGTATGTTATCTGGGATAGACTTGTTTAATAACTGAGATTAGACAACAACAAACATGTAAAAAAACAAACATGAGCAAAGATTGACTAATGCTCATACATGTGCCATCCTTTGCACTGATATCACAAGAATAAAACATGCCCAACATAACATAAAGCTGCACTGAATAGCCCTAGAGTTAGCTTTAGCCTTAGCTCATCTGCTAAATGTCATTAATATTTACATGGTTTATACAATTCTTTTAGCTTCAAACAAGCTTACATTCATATTTTCTTTCAATTGTAAAAAATATTAAATATGATTTTATTTTTTCTTGATATGTTGTCAGGCTTGTATCGTCTTCTAACTGCGTGGGGACATGACACCTCTTCACATGCCTTTTCTGGTTTACTTCAGGTTTTGCAGGCTGCAGGCAGTCTGTCTGCTGTGTTGCTTACACTGTTGGCAGAAATACTTGTATTCATAATATATTACATAAACTTGCCATTACATAGCCATAATGTTACAATCAACATTCATGAAGTAAATTTCACAGTTAATTTCAGTGTTTCCACAAAGTGCCAAAGTATCTTTCAGAAGTGCTGACATGTTCACTTTTGCCACTAGCTTAATTTGGAAAACTACATCATATCATCACCATGTCACTCTGACATAACAAAAATACACTGAGCTGCATAGTTTGCTGTCAAATGCTGTGCCATAACACTTTTTAACATTATTATGTCAGCTTAACATCAGATTTCACTAAAGCCTTTACAACTCCTGATACTTGTTGGAATACACCATATAAATAATTTTGTAGTGCCAGGTGTAATTACATGCTTATGTAGGTGTTATTAAACTAAATAAACACCTTTCTGAATGTGCTGTGTTTTATAACTAACCATTTGGAAATCTTTTATCTTATAGGCTGTCCATCTCCTCATCCAGTAAATCAGAATGCAGTGTTATAGTTGAAAGAATAGAAGCATCATCTTTAAGTGGAGGTACTGGAACACTGGACTCCAACTCACTCATGGGGCCTCATCAAGTTTGCTTGGCCTTGCTTTTACTCTTGCATCATGTGTTTGGGATTTCTGTTTTAGCACCAGGGTTTTATCTATGGGTCAGGTTACTCTTGTTAGACTTTTGAGTAATTCAAATTTAGCTAACTGTCAGACATCAAGGCCTAGTGTACTTTGCAGTGTAAACCTATCACGCATTTTCAGTGATG
The DNA here is from genome assembly GCA_034552555.1 of Semaprochilodus insignis. Lineage (NCBI taxonomy): Eukaryota > Metazoa > Chordata > Actinopteri > Characiformes > Prochilodontidae > Semaprochilodus > Semaprochilodus insignis. Next base: position 9,689 of record JAVGWN010000897.1, read on the forward strand.
GATTTAGATACCGATAACATATTTTGTTTTATTACAAATTTGGACAATATTTATGATACAAAAATCTCTTTAAGTACCCTGTATTTGAAACCTTTCCACTTACAACATTGGTGCAGTAAGCCATAAAAATAATGTTTTGCCTCATCCATCCTTCTGGTGGTCTTTAGATGTACTTCCTTGAGAGCTTAGACCTTCTCTATGCTATTAGTCAATACAAATTATTCTTGATCCGTGTTTGCTTGCTTGATGAACTAATGGATGCTGATATTAGAGGCCTGCAGGGCTGTAAAAGAGGCCTACAAATCCTTAGATGTTCTCTGGGTTTCTTTGTGATCTCTCACCATATTCTATGCCTTAGTTGTGGGGGTAATTTTTGTTGGATGACCACTCCTACCAAGGGCAGTAATTGTAGTTGTTTGACAGTGGATTGGTCAAGTCCAAACCCGCCAGAAATTGCTTTGAAACATCTTCTAGCCTAATGAGCACTAGCTAATTTTTTTCTGAGCTCATCAGAGATCTTATTAGACTGAAAGATGGTGAGGACTGGACCAGACTTTGATGGTAAAGATTCAAGATGATGTTTTTTTTTAAACAGGGTAAGTTTAGCCACACTCACACCTCCAACTGTTTGGATATATCGTGATCGCCATTATCCCCAAAACCAAACTGATCATTCTAGACATTCACATACCCTTTGCTAATAAAGATTTAATGTTGAATCACTTTGTTTAATAAACTGCTTAACACTTATATAATTGTTTGTGTTATTGGTGTCTTTTATATCTACTGTAAAGATCTGATAATATTGTAGATCATATTTGCGTAAGAAATTAGTGTGAAACTAAGTAATAAAGGTTTCACAAACATTCAAGCTGCACTGAAAATGTAGTGCCAAAAAAGTTTCACTGCAGTGTAAATAAACGGTAACACACAGGCCAGCTAAGATCAGATACATCAGTACATAAAGTAATGGATTATTAAAATGCACCATTTCTGAAAGTGATAACTAACATTTTAAGCTTTGATAAAACAGCACCTGTGTGCAGTGAGGAGGATGGTTTAAGAGGATCAATACAAAGTACTAAATGCTTCTGTGGTAATAATTATGACTTGATGAACAGGTGTGTAAACATCCACTTTACCACTGAATTGCCACAAGCCTACATTATTAGTATTATTGTTATTTTCCATTTTTATTTTTATAGTTTGGATTTATAGATTATACTTTTAGATAACACTTTGTGGCTTAACCACAAAACAGAATTTTCAGACTGTAACGATGGACTGACGTCAGACCCTCACGGATTTGAAAGGTTTAATGTGATGATGTGAGTAAGAGCCGGCAAGTACACAGAGAAAACAGACCAAAGTGACCACAACATACATGGGCAAAACCAGACGTATACCCAGATACAGGCAAGAGTCAAAAACCAGACAGTCAGATTGAAAGGCAAAGGCAAAAGAAAAAACCAACGGACAAATGAGGGTCATACACAAGCAACTGAAAACAGCAAACAATAGAGACCGCTAGGTACGCAACTGGCAATACTTTGCAAAAAGACTGACTAACAAAGAACAGGTACAATGGGGAAAAAAAGTATTTAGTCAGCCACTGATTGTGCAAGTTCTCCTACTTAGAAAGATGAGAGAGGTCTGTAATTTTCATCATAGGTACACTTCAACTNNNNTGTTGGGTTAGCAAACACGGCGGCCCGACGCCATACTGAGAGACAGACTTCTGTATGTGGAGCTCAATAAATATTGATCATATCAGTCTAAATTTATCATCAGTTATTGTTCCTGGTAACCTTTATCTTCCTTCCCAACAGACCTGCAATCCCACACCTCCTTCTGGGTGCAGCTGTTCTTTAGATGATGAGTGTACATACAGTGGGGCAAGAAAGTATTTAGTCAGCCACTGATTGCGCAAGTTCTCCTACTTAGAAAGATGAGAGAGATCTGTAATGTTCATCATAGGTATCAACTTTATCACTTCAACTATGAGAGACTAAATGAGAAAAAAAAATCCAGGAAATCACATTGTAGGATTTTAAAGAATTTATTTGTAAATTATGGTGGAAAATAAGTATTTGGTCACCCACAAACAAGCAAGATTTCTGGCTCTCACAGACCTGTAACTTCTTTAAGAAGCTCTTCTGTCCTCCACTCGTTACTGTTATAAATGGCACCTGTTTGACCTCGTTATCTGTATAAAAGACACCTGTCCACAGCCTCAAACAGTCGCCACCTGGGGAGTTTCACCCCAGGAAATATAACCCTGCTATCACACAAAAGCACACAGGTTCGTTTAGAAAATGGGCAGAGACGTGGAATGGGGTTCAGTGTACAACTTTTACTAATATATTCTGGCAATACATAACATTAAAAGACACCTTTATTAATAAATTTGTTTAAAAACCAGGATATAAAAAATACAAGGAAAAATGTAAAATAACCACACAGGTTACTGGCAGTGTAGGTTCACACTATTGTCTTATCATGTGTGTTCTACTTAAAACTGGCTTCAGACACTCATTCACTATTTCCCTTACTGGAGACTGTACCAAGCACACACACACACAGATTTCAAAAGAAAACCTCAAAGGCGGTGACTCCAAACACAGCAGACCAAATGCAAGTGAGAGAAAAAATCCAAGAGGATAACCAGTCAGCCCAGGGAACACCACGTGCACAAAGTTGCTCTGAAGGGACAGATAAGAGACACAAATAGTTAATACATAGCTATAACATCCAGAACACACACACACACACACACACACACACACACACTGCAGCCAGTATCCTTAATAAAAGGGGCAGGGTTCACATGGAGCCAGACAGACCCAATTGAGGGGTTAAATCAATAAAGTAAAAAAAACAAATGAAATCAATAACATCAAAATAAACCAACTAAGGAAACACAGGACTGTAATCACAAATAATGAAATAATAAGACAAAATAACTGAACTAATAACAAAGTTGATTCGACTCCCAAAACAATAACCATAAGGCAAAACAGCAGAGGACTGGGGAGACTCAGTGCTCAGTGCCACCTAGGCCCTTCCAGTGGCGACACTCCCAAGCACCTAATTAAAAGAAAACATTTTAAATACATTAAGAAATAAGCTAAAATGAATAGGTGGAGTAGGGAAACCCCATGCTAGTGAGCACACATACCTTCAAGCTTGCATTACCAACATGTAGGACAAACTTGCTCCAATTACACTGCTTCCAGTGTCAATAGTAAAACCCAAATTCCGTGCCTAACCTTAAAAGAAAATGAATCCTTTAATGCTTTTAAAACCATTTAGAAAAGACCCAACACGCACTACATGCTAAAAGGGAGAAATCCATACCTTATGACGCGGTTTGCTAAAACCCACCCGTTGTCAGGCATGCCAACATGTACCTAAATGCGTTGCAATTTGCTGTTAATTTCCAAAACTATATAGTTAAGAACCCAACAAATTAGGTGACAAGTAGCTCTAAATGCCTACCTTCCAGCCAACCGTGCTCGTATCGACGTAAATCAGCAACTTTATACGCGATGTTCCAAGTTTCAGGCTACGGCTAACAGGTAGCAGCGTGGTGAATCAAC
>JAVGWN010000898.1:0-12876 GCA_034552555.1 Semaprochilodus insignis
CATCGGGCATGCTCTCTCTCCCTCTCCCCCATATCGGACATGCTCTCTCCCTCTCCCCCAGATCGGGCACGCTCTCTCTCCCTCTCCATGTATCGCCAGTTCTCACAATGGTAGATACTGATTCTGGGTAATTCCAGTTTTCCCACTCGTAAATTCTGCTCCAAGTCATATTTACTACTGTAAACAAGGGGTTCTAGACAGTGGTGAGTCCAGAGTCTGCATGGGTCCTAGGTAAAACTTCCCATTATTGTTATTTTCAAAATATAAATATAAACAACATTAAAAACTTATAACTGAAAAATATAGATATATCCTCAGGGGCCCCTGACTGCTCTGGGGCCCCCAACAATTGTCTGCCTTGCCTGGTGGCACCTCTGATTCTAGATGATACACAGGTTTAAGAGTGAGAAACACTAAAACTGCGGCGAGTGTTAAAAATGTATAAGTGATGTGCTTCTATTAGATCTGTGTGTTTTTAACACTGTTAATAAAGACAGGACTGGTTTTCTCCAGATCTCCTTCTTTCTTTTTCTGTGTGGTGGGCGTGTCTATAAACCAGCACTCAAATGGAGTGAAGCCAGTAACCATCTAGTATATACAACCTTCAGAGTAGACCCTGAACACAGCATTAGCCTCTCCACCACTACATAACACCATATCTGGAGCTGACAGTGACGGTCAGCACAGTGGCTCTGCAGTGAGACCCTCCCCACCACCGTTAGAGGAGATAAGTCTGCAGATATCAGTGCTCTGGATTTCACTCTGTGACTTAATGAAGTTTGGGTTATAGAATACAGGGTAAAACTGGTCTGAACGTCCTGTAAACATGATTAATTGCCAGTATAACTATGAAAATACCATTTTATTATTTTACATTTAACACATTTAAGTTTAATATTCATTCAAATTAATGTGTGATGAGAAAAACAGTCACATGATAGATCTCAAAACTATGTCAGACTGGTACGTGATAGTGTTATTGTAGTATACTCAGTTCAGGTCAGGCCACACCCTGTTCAGCACTACGGTTAGTTTAATACACCACAAGAATCGATATATTCAAACACACAATCAGCTTAAATAGTCCAAACATGTTCTACATTATCACTCATTAATATTCATATTTAATATTCATACTTAATAAACTCACTGTGTAAATCCAGAGCAGTAAACAGCTCCTCTTCTCTAAAGGCGGCAGCTCCAACTTACTTTCAGTTTTGTTTCTATTCGGCTGATCAGTATCGCCCTCTAGTGGTGACATATGTGGATAACATAGCACACTCTCTCTGTCTCTGTCTCTGTCTCTCCCTCTCTCTCTCTCTCTCTCTCTCTCTCTCTCTCTCTCTCTCTCACCGTGTCTGATCTTGGTGGTCAGTGAGAGTAGCTGGTTCTAGTGAGGGGAGGTGCTGACCGGCCTGTTGTAGGCAGATCTCAGATTAAACAGGACACATGCGGTCTTTAATACTGTCTGTCGACAGGACGTCTTTATCTTTAATGAGGAGACTGGATTTTCTTTTATTTAGTTTGATCAGATGATAAAAAATTATAGTAATATTAATAAGCCAAATCATCTCCCTGCATTGGCAGGTACAGTAAATGAGTGGTTTACTACTCAAAACTACTTAGTTACTTACCAATGAGTACCTGAGATAATTTGGTTTATTAAAAATACTTAATCAAGTAAATATACATAAGTTAAATAATTTTACAGTAAACACACATTAATATTAAAATGACAAATACTCTAATTACTACAGTAAATTAGTGTATATTAACTTGTATATAAGATTGTACGACTTGAAAAGATGGTTTTATGTTGTCTGTTTTTTTTAATCAAAAACACAAAGCATCATGGAACCAGTCTGACACCTCAATATATAAGAACTATTAAGATGTATCTGTTCTCCCTGCTGTGAAACATTTCAGGTTAAAGTGAGTCTGCTTTAACCCAGATAGCGAGCATATATCACTCCACTGGTTTGATCAGGTCGGCACCCCAGTGAATGTTTGCCACTGTTGGCCCACCCTGGACCACCTGGATAACAGTCCTATACACAAGATCCAACTAGTTATTCACCTCCTCCAACTGATTAGAAATTCACACAGACTTTTATTTTGGAAAATAAACTAAGATATTTTAATATTACAAGCACTTTAGAGGGAAACAACAAGGACGAGGACTGATAAAAATTATTTTATTACTTTTTTTTACTAAACTAATTTATAAAGAATAAAGAACAGAAGAAGGAAGGAAAGATAAGTACTCTCAGTGGAAAACAAACAACGAAGGTGGCATTTTGTCTAAGACTCTGCTTAAACACCAGCGGGGCACCCAAAACACACTGAGCAAAACACTAGTGGACCACCAGCTTTTACGTTAGTGGGCCAACAGTAGTCTGCCGTCTTTCTATCAGGGCATCTTCCTATGTGGGAGTTGTTACTGGGCCAGTGTTTGTGCAGCTTACTGACACACCCTATTATTACACATGATGATGGAGACAGACCTGCATAAACACCCATAACTTTCAGACTCTGAATATGATCACAGGTAATCAGGTAATGCCACAGCAAGTGCACCTGCAAGGCTGTTCATAGTGTTAGCCTATGAAGTGAAGCTCCAAAGTCTGAAAGCCCCATTTCACACTTCATGATACAAACACTCCCCCGAGAACGACTAACAGATAGAACTAACACTGTGGAGCATTACACAGACCCGCCTGCTTCATCTGAGCCTCTGTGCGAGCTTATGAAGTTAAACTCAGTTTAATACAGTGAAGTGTCCGGTTCCAGCGGGAAGTGTCCTCAAATCCAGCTCTGCTAAATCAGACTAAGTCATATCTGTTGTGAGCTTTATTAAAAATAATCTATCACAGTAAAAGAACTCCTGTATTTCACTCACCTGGTTTCATTCACCTGAGTGGTCAGCTTCTGAACTTCTAAGCTCTAGAAAATTAAACCTTGAAGAGTGATATTATCAGATTTCAGTGTGGGGAATGACGTCATCAGAATTCACCAATCAGGACTAACCGCACCACTCTATAAAGCTAACAGTGTTAGGAATGGAACATTAAATGAGCTTATAAGTACACAAATAATAACATTACCTGCCTTAGTCTAAACTGTACTCTCTACTGAGTCAGCCATCATCTCCAAACACAGCGGTCCACTAATGGCAGTGGGCAGGTCCGCTGGGCGGGTCCAATATCTGCTCGCTGTCTGGGAGATCTTACCCCTCAGTTTACAGTGCTTCATACATTCAGACCAGTTCACATAACCCATCCAACCAGCTCAGAGTTTACTCTCTCAGTAGTCGGACATTCAGTCCCTTCTTCTACTGTAGTCCTCCACTGAGTTCAGCTGAAATAACAGTTTCTTTCTGTCCCTGCTTTAAACTACACACAGATATTCCTCATTCCTGTTAGTTATGGACTTACCGAGAGAATCCAAAGCGCTCGTTTCAGGAATTTGATCTCCGTTTATAACTGTGTCCGGTTACTTTCAGTTTCTCCCCACCTCTCTCTCTCTCTCTCTCTCTCTCTCTCCCATTCTCTCTCTCTTGCTCTCTCTCTATCCTTCTCTCTCTCTCTCTCGCTCTCTCTCAATAAAATATTGATCAACGTCTGAGAAATGAGGATATCAGCAAACATGATGCAAAGTGTTACAGCAAAGCTAGAGAAGAACAATAACACACAATGTGCACCAATAAGCATGCAGTTCACTTAAAAACTGTACAGTAGAATCACTTAATAATTCATATACACACAGTATAATAAACTCTGAACTGATATCTGTTGGTTTTATGGACTACTTTTTAGAAACTAACTGTAACTAATCGTGTCTGTGTGATAATTTTGTATAAACAGCCTGAGAGCGAGTGGGGTCTTTTAATTTGACATGCTCAGCATGAGAGGGGTAAGCAGGAAGTGAGGTGAGTCAGGTGGCTCTTTAAGTAAAATGGTGGGAGTCATTGTTCCTCAAGAACAATGGACCCACCAAACAATCTACTACTTCAAAGGCTTTGAAGAAGATTAGCACTCTGCTGTAGGTGAACAAGGTAAAGCTGTTAAGGTATTTGGTGGAACCTATTAACCTTTAGTGAATGTATTCAGCCAATTGGTTGTTGTACTGCTTGCACGATTGTTGAAATGCTGAGCATGTAGTGTCTTAGATTATTGAAATTTTATATTTCGTAGGTGCTGATAAATTGAGATGAGTATATTTTAATGTGTGGGACTGGTTTTATCTTGTGATTTAAGCATTTTCTTGTGTTTTGTTTTTGCTCTTTGGTATTTAGTTCTTACGGTGTGTTTATGTGAAGAGATGAATAAAGGACGTATAGACCATCAGTTGAGAGCCAATCCGTTATTCAGCAGGGATGCTACACTAACATTTTATAAAGTGCTGAATTTGCTTTAATTACTTTTTGTAATTATCCTCCTTGAAGTGTACACTATGATGACGTTGACGAAGAGTCGGAGGGTTGAGAGCAGCGTTGGGACACGCTTCATCTCCCGCTCCTCCAGCTGTTTACGTCACTGCTTGGAACCACCATGCTGGGCTCACACACTTTCGTCTACGTTGCTGTGGAGTCACGTGTCCCTCCCGCTCCATGATTTCGAGTACTGACCTAATAAAGAGCTTTAACTTCGTTAGACTGATATATTAGACGGCTGAACAGAAGTGTGTATAAAGGTAGTAAAACATAATTCATGATAATCAGACGATACTCGCTCATATTCCTGTGTGGAGGCGTTTCTGCGATCCCTGAACAGCCTGTTTATTCTCTGATATATATTCAGTATAATTAATAATCATCTTGTCTGTCCGCAAAGCTGCTGTTGAACCTTCAAATTACACAGAGAGCAGATTAAATGAAGCTCTAACAGAAAGCATATCATCTCTGTCCAGAGGAAAACCAGTATCTCCCAAATGGCAACTTCACAGGAGAGGACAAAAACCCAGTCTTAGCAGTTAATTGATAGTAAGAGGATAGTGGTCCACTGTTGTCCCCCTGTCGGCACAGCTGGCGGTCCACTGGCGTTCACCTCAGCGTTTGTCCATAATGTAAATAATAGCTGATATTCTTTATTCAGAGGATCACAGTAAAAACTGCTACAGTAGATTGATATTAGTCAGGATTATGATATAGTACCCGTTTATGTGTTACACCATCATGTCAGAATCAACAGACTACTTGATAATCCAGAGTTAGGGATACTGGAAATAAGCAGAACAGTAAATTAGTTCTCCATCAGTCTTATATCTCAAGTTCAGAGGGTCAGAACACAAACACAGTACAGTAATATTTCAGTTCATACCACTGAAGGTCTGTTACATCTATTTTCATAAGGGGTCAGAATTCTACACCCAACATGCTCAACCTGCCATCAACTCTCATTCCTGCACGTGTTGGTATTGTGACTCAGTGAAATATCGCCATCTACCGGCGAAAACATGGTATTGCGTAGTTGTAAAGTGGACCTGAAAATCCGACTAGGCAGCTCCAGCCTGGTGTTTCTGGGTCGTCTGCTGGTGGTTAAGCAGAGTATATGACAGAATGGCCCTTTTCATGTCTTATTTACTATCCACAGTCCAATTCACTTATTCTGTCCTTCATTTCTTTTTCTCCTTCTCCTTCATAAGTTAGTTTAGCAGGTCATTTTCAGTGTCAGCAATATGTTAAACAAAGTCATTTAATATCAGGACCAGTTTTGTCTCTCAGACTTTTGTAATACTGGTTTATAATAAAAGTCTCTGTGTATTGAAACGTGTGAGGAGGGTAAAGAAACTGTAGTGTTAGTGATTGTTTAGCGCCGCCCAGTGGGCAAGGCTAGGAGTTTTGGCTGTGAACGTGAATGAAGGTTGAGAGACAAGCTCTGTCGTGGTCTGGATATACTTTTATTTTTTTAACACTCAAACGGTCATCCTAACTCTACATGGCGTCAGAACCTGCAAGCACAAGAGGAATTTGAGCTTTTACAAACGCTCGGTGTTGAAGCAAGCAGGGAACCCACGCCATTTTTGGAGAACAAGAGGGAAGCAAAGAGGCTAACGAAGCACAACGAGCTAGGAGAGGAGTTGCTGAACTGGAGACAGCGGCAATATGGATCGGTTTCAGGTACCGCCACCGCAAAAAATTGTCTTCTCAAAGCCAGAGGAATGGCCAAAGTGGATTAAACGATTTGAGAGATTTAGGATTGCATCAGGATTGGAGCTGCAAGCTGAGGAGAATCAAGTCAATGCACTAATTTATACAATGGGAGAGGAAGCTGAGGACATCCTCACATCGCTACGCCTGACACCCGACGAGGCAAGTGAGTACAACACAGTTAAAGAGAAATTGGAGGGCCATTTTGTGGTTCAAAGAAATGTAATATTCGAACGTGCAAAGTTTAATATGAGATATCAGGAAACAGGCGAAACGGCCGACAGCTTTATCACTGCCCTGTACTGCCTCGCAGAGCATTGCGGCTATGGAGAGTTGCACAGTGAAATGATTAGAGATAGATTAGTTGTTGGATTGCGAGACAAGAGACTCCCTGAGCAACTCCAGTTGGACCCCAGACTCACTTTGGAGAAAGCTATAACACACGTGCGTCAAAGTGAGCTTGTGAAAAAACAGCAAGAGCTGTTGAAATCCAACTTTAAAAGTGAACCAGCTGTAGAGGTAGGGGCAGTTCACGCGCAGCAGAGACCTCGGGGCAAAGGCAGAGCTAAACCACAGAGTAAAGGGGGCTTCAGAACACCTGTGAAGCACACAGAGCAAGAGAGAGCTAACCCATGTAAGCGGTGCGGAAAAGTGCCATTTCACAGCAAATATCAGTGCCCAGCAAGAGAGGTATACTGCAATCAATGCAGAAAAAAAGGGCATTATGCTAAAATGTGCCGATCTGGAGCAATTGTTGAAATATACTTGAAGGAGAAAGGAGAAGACAGTGACATTGCATTCCTGGGCACAGTAAACACAGAGCCAGCAGACGCTCCTTGGCTGATAAAAGTAAAAGCAGGTGACAATGAGGTGCTATTTAAAGTGGACACTGGAGCAGATGTGACTGTGGTACCAGAGGAGCTGTATAGAAGAGGGAAATTCAGCAGACTGGAAAACACCACAAAGATACTGCATGGGCGAGGTCAGGAGGCATTAACTGTTGTCGGCATGTTTCCAGCCAAACTTACTGTGAACCGTAAAAGCACAACTCAAGACATCTATGTTGTCTCAGGGCTAAAGACAGCCTTACAAGGGAGGCCAGCAATACAGGCACTTGGCGTTATGGCTAGGATTGACATGGTAAGCCTGAACTCACAAGAGTCTGTGAAGAAGCAGTTTCCAGAATTATCTGAGGGCCTTGGTAAATTGGAGGGAGAGTATGAAATTGCTCTAAAGCCTGACGCCATTCCTTTTTCACTGTCCACTCCACGTCGTATTCCACTGCCCCTTATGTCAAAGGTGAAACAGGAACTGGAACGAATGGAGAAGCAAGGGGTGATCTCCAGGGTCGAACAACCAACAGACTGGTGTGCAGGAATGGTGGTAGTGCCAAAACCCAGTGGTGCAGTCCGCATCTGTGTCGATTTAATTGTTGAACAATGCAGTGAAACGGGAGAGACACATCCTTCTGTTGGTCGAACACACACTGGGACAACTAGAGGGAGCAAAAGTATTCTCAAAACTTGATGCAAATTCCGGATTTTGGCAAATCCCATTATCCAAGAACTCTGCCCTTTTTTTTTTTTTTTTTTTTTTTTTTTTTTTTTTTTTTTTAATCGCCTGTGCTTTGGGATTTCCTCAGCGCCGGAACATTTCCAAAAAAGGATGTCACAAATCCTGGAGGGCCTGGAGGGAGTTCTATGCCACATGGATGATATATTAGTTGTGGGAGCAACGCAGACAGAGCATGATCAGCGTATTTATGCAGTGCTCAAAAGGCTGCAAAAAGCAGGAATGACGCTCAATGAGAAATGTGAGTTTGCCAAGAGAAGTATAAAATTCCTGGGCCAGATCATCGATGAGACAGGTGTTCATGCAGATCCAGAGAAAGTAAAAGCAGTCACAAACGTGTGAGCCAAAAACTGCCAGTGAGGTCAGGAGATTCCTGGGAATGACCAACCATCTAGGAAAGTTTCTCCCTCACCTTGCAGAAAAGACACAGCCTCTGAGAGACCTCCTGCGAAAAGAAAATGCGTGGTCATGGGGAGAATCTCAACAAAGAGCATTTGACAGCATCAAGCAAGAGCTCAGCACCCCACCAGGTCTGGCACTTTACAATTCCAAGGCAGAAACTGTTGTGTCTGCAGATGCATCATCGTACGGGCTGGGAGCCGTGTTGCTCCCAAAACAGGAAAACAAAGAACTTAAGCCCATAGCGTACACATCTAGGTCACTCACAAATACAGAACAAAGGTATGCGCAGATAGAAAAAGAAGCTCTGGCCATTGCTTGGGCCTGTGAGCGCTTCTCAGACTTTCTTGTGGGCATACCTTTTCATGTAGAGACTGACCACAAACCTCTGGTGTCTTTGTTAGGGTCTAAAAACCTAGATGAACTGCCACCACATATCCAAAGACTGCGTATGCGGCTTATGAAGTTCACATATACAGTCTCTCATGTTCCAGGAAAGAACATTGCTACTGCTGATGTTCTCTCCAGAGTCCCGGACAATGGACAAGGAGACAAACAGCCGGAGGAGGAGATAAACCTGTACGTGAACACAGTCCTGTCAAGCTTACCCGCTACAGAAAAAAGACTTCTGGAAATCCAGAAGCATCAGGAGAATCATGCAGTTCTCAGAGAGGTGAGAAAGTACTGTTTAGAGGGGTGGCCCAACAAATTCCACATAGATGGCACCGTGCAGCAGTACTATACATACTCAGGTGAGCTGACAGTTGAAAATGGACTTCTACTGAAGGGAAGCAGGATAGTAATTCCAAAGTCACTTCAGAAAGACATACTGCAAAGATTGCACGCAGCACACCAGGGGATAGCAAAGTGCCGTGAGCGTGCAAAGCAATCGGTATGGTGGCCTGGTCTTAGTACACAACTACAAAAACTGGTGGAAAGCTGTGACATTTGTGCAAGTGAACGGACTAATGCCAAAGAGACACTGATACCTACCTGTTTTCCAGAAAGACCATGGGCCAAGGTGGGAGCAGATTTATTCCAATGGCAAGACAGTCAGTACCTGCTGGTGATTGACTATTTCTCTCGTTTTATTGAGATAGCAAAGCTCTCTTCAACAACAGCAGCAGTCATTGTAGATCATTTCAAGAGCATATTTGCTAGACATGGCATACCCTCTGAAGTTGTTACAGATAATGGCCCACAGTTCATTGCGGAGTGTTTTCAGAAATTTGCGAAAGATTGGGGATTTACCCACATGACCACAAGCCCAAGATTTCCCCAAGCTAATGGTGAGGCGGAGAGAGCTGTGAAAACCACAAAGAACATTCTAAAAAAAGCTGCAGATCCATACTTGGCTCTCATGGAATACCGGGCTACTCCATTGGCTAATGGGCACAGTCCATCTGAGCTTCTGATGGGAAGGAAACTTCGCACAACAGTACCTGCCATCCCATCCACCTTAGACCCGGGCAGGATTGATTTCCACAAACTGAGAGTGGTGGAGAATAGGAGGAGAGCAGAACAATCAAGACATTTCAATCGGCGACACAGAGCCCACACTTTACCACAACTACAACCAGGTGAGCATGTCTGGATTCAAGACACCAAAGAAAAAGGGACAGTGCTAGCACACGCAGAAACGCCAAGGTCGTACCTCGTGGACACACCCAGGGGGATTTTGCGCCGAAACCGCAGCCACTTGGTTCCTACACCCGTGCCTCCCACGTGCCTCCAGTCTTCACACAAGAAGAGCACATTCAAGCCCAGGCTCCGGCTACTTCACCCTGCCCTGAGCCTGACAAACTGTATCCTAAAAGGGAAAGATTGCCCCCAAAGTACCTGAGGGACTATGTGTGTAGTTAGCAGGATTCTTTGGGGAAACTGAGTGATTTGAAAAGGGGCAGAATAATCCCCCACACTCAGTGGAAGGCCCGGGCAGTCTACCCCTACCTTCCTAGTTAGAATTAAAAGAAAAAGAAAAAAAAAATCAAAGAAATGTTCAAGTGTTCTGAAATAAAAGTCACAGAGGGGGATGTAGTGTTAGTGATTGTTTAGCGCCGCCCAGTGGGCAAGGCTAGGAGTTTTACCGGGGAACGTGAAATAAAGGTTGAGAGACAAGCTCTGTCGTGGTCCGGATATACTTTTATTTTTAACACTCAAACGGTCATCCTAACTCTACAAAGAGCTCCGCCCTTTTGTTGCCAATCTTCAATTCAATTCAATTCAATTCAATTCAACTTTATTGTCATTATACCATACAGGGTTGCACAGTATAACGAAACACAGTCAGGCTCCTTCTCCAGTGCAGTTACAGAATATATGTGTATAAATATATATAAATAGTGAAAGGACAAATAGACAAAGACAATGTGTGCAAACAGTACAGTACATGTACGAGACATGTGCAAAGTGTAAGAGCAGTACCAGTTAAATATGTGGTTGTAAACAGTACAGATATATAAAGTGTACAGTGCAGGTAGGAGAAGCAGCTTAATGTTCAAGTACAGCTAAATTGCTTGGTACAGATGTTCAGTATAGAAAAATAAATATAGATAAATAAGTAAGTACACAGCTGGATGTTCAAGTATAAAGTGTAAAGTGCGGTGCAAATGGTCCTGTGAGGTAGTAGAGCCTAGTGTGTGCTGGGAGATCTGGTTAGAGATCAGTAACAGTCTTTAGTGGTGTGGTCGTGTTCTGGTAGGTGCTGCCGGTGTGACCAGTTTGACAGCTCTAGGGTAAAAGCTGTTATTGAACCTGGAGGTTCTGGCTCGGATGTTCCGGTACCTCTTTCCGGATGGCAGAGGTTGGAACGGGGATGACTGGGGTGTGTGGGGTCTGAGGATATGTTGACTGCTTTCCTCAGACATCTCTTGTCGTAGATGTCCTATATGGGTGGGAGGGCAGTTGCGGTGATGTGCTGTGCAGTCTTTACCACCCTCTGAAGCGCCTTGCGCTCGGCAGAGGTGGCGCTGCCATACCACACAGTGATGCAGCTTGTCAGGATGCTCTCCACGGTGGATCTGTAGAAGTTGCAGAGGAGCTGCTGTGGCAGGTTGACTCTCCTCAGCCTTCATAGGAAGTGGAGGCGTTGTTGGGCCTTCCTGACAATGTGTGAGGTGTTAAGTGTCCAAGTAAGATCCTTGGCTAAGTGGACACCAAGGAACTTGAAGCTGCTCACCCTTTCCACCAACGTGCCTCCGATGTACAGTGGTGTGTGCATTCTGGAAGAGTTCTGGAACTCTTTTACTGCCAGTTCTAAAGCCTTTAATTTAGCCGTGATGTTAATTTGTTCAGGCGTTGTATTGTTAGGTACTGGATTATACAGTGATTTAAAATGTGTAGTCCATATGTCTCCATCTTGAATAACCAGTTCCTCTGATTCAGATTTATTTAGGGTGTTCCATTGTTCCCAAAACCTGTTTGAGTTTATGGACTCCTCGATTAGTGTCAATTGTGTATGTGTGTGTGTTGGGCTTTTTTGACTCTGAGTGTACATTTGTAGAGTCTTAAAGTCTCACAGTACTGAAGGGTGTAGATCTGCATTATTTGAGTCTCTGTGTTTCTGATTTGATAAATTCCTCAGTTTGTTCCTGATTTTCTGGCATTCGGAATCAAACCACTTATCATGGCTCTGTGTTTTGGGACATGATTAATAGCCCTGACTTCCAGATTGACTCCTTCTTTACTGTGAGTGTATGTGGTGTCCAGAAAGGTGTCTAATCATGTGTGAAATTCTGGATTGTGCTCTCTCTCTCTCTCTGGCTCTGTCTCTCTCTCTCTCTCTCTCTCTGTCTCTCTCTCTGGCTCTGTCTATCTCTCTGGCTCTGTCTCTCTGGCTCTGTCTCTCTCTCTCTCTCTCTCTCTCTCTCTCACTCTCTCTCTCTCTGTCTCACTCTCTCTCTCTCTCTCTCTCTCTGTCTCTCTCTCCCTCTGTCTCTCTCTCCCTCTGTCTATCTCTCTCTCTCTGTCTCTCTCTCTTGCTCTCTCTGTCTCTCTCTCTCTTGTTCTCTCTGTCTCTCTTGCTCTCTCTCTCTCTCTCTGTCTCTCTCTCTCTCTCTCTCTGTCTCTCTCACTCTCTCTCTCTGTCTCTCTCTGTCTCTCTCTCTCTGTCTCACTCTCTCTCTGTCTCTCTCTCCCTCTGTCTATCTCTCTCTCTCTCTGTCTCTCTCTCTCTTGCTCTCTCTGTCTCTCTCTCTCTTGCTCTCTCTCTCTCTGTCTCTCTCTCTCTCTGTCTCACTCTCACAATTCAATTCAATTCATTTCATTTCAATTCAATTCAGTTCAATTCAATGAAGCTTTAATGGCATGACTGTATTAAGTACAATGTTGCCAAAGCATAAAATTCAGCACTGAACATATAATGTTAAACGTAATATTAAGAAATTAATATTACTGTTAATATGTGAAATAACAACAATGAAGATAAAATAAGGTCCATGTATAAAATAATAAAAAGAATAACAGACAGTTTATATGTAACACTGATACACTGAGGGGTGTGGAAGCCGGTCAGTGGGGTCAGTGGGGTCAGGGTGTGGAGTGTGTTACTCACTGTCCCTCAGGCGGTGACATGTTGCCACATATTTAGCGGCGAGAGGTGCTGTGTGTCCTTCGCCAAGGAAAACTGGGAATTTTTCAGATTCTGGTAGAATTTCGAAATTTGGAAGGATATGGTCTAATTTAGAGATGAAATTTTCTCGTGCCAGTTTGAATTTCTCACAGTGGAGGAGGAAGTGCAGCTCTGTCTCGACCTCACC
>JAVGWN010000899.1:0-13281 GCA_034552555.1 Semaprochilodus insignis
CAGAGAGAGAGAGAGAGAGAGAGAGAGAGAGAGAGAGAAAGAGATTCCCTCAGAACTATGAAATAAAGAAAAGAGAAAACGAGAACGACAGAGAGACAGGCAGAGAAAGAGAAAGAATAATGAAATAAGAGAGAAAGAGAGAGGCAGGGCTGTACCTGTAATGACGTTGACGTCGGGGTAGTTGCTCTCTGACAGCTCCACAGCGTGACTGTCTCTCTCAAACGCCTCCCTCAGCTCCTTCTTCACCGCCGCAGATCCACACAGGCGATACAGACCCACCACCTGAACACAACAGCACAACATCAGCACGACACCGGCACGGTACCGGCACGATACCGGCACGACATCCACATACCCAAAGTCTAGGATTACATCAGTATCATCACAGCAATCTCATAATGACCTTAAATCAGTCTCAGCTTATAAACAACCTAATAACAACCAAATAACATGTAATTATAATAACACAGATCAGAACATCACATACACACTCACACACACATTCACACACACACACACACACACACACACTCACACACACACTCACACACACTCACACAAACACACACACACCAGCTGAACCTGGTGGTCCGTATACTGCCATACTGTACGCAGGAGGATATACAGTGGGCAATCTACAGTAAGGAGAACAGTCACAGTGCACACTGGTAGGCTAACGCTAACGCTACTTGTTTATGTAGATTACAGTACTGCTGTCTACACAAACACTACACAACATGAACTACCGTCTGCACTAATCTTTACACTAAACCATTAACTGATAATCAATACTGTGTTTAAGAACCGATACACAATCACAAACAACGCTCCAATACTCAAGTGTAGCTCGCCTTATTAGCAGTGCACGACTGGAATCAGTCTTTTATCTGGATACGTCACTGTGTTGCACTTCTACAGTGACAATAATGTGTCTTTCTGTGATCACTTAACCCAAACAATACGAGTTTCAGGTCCTTAAATGAATAAATAATAAAATAATAATAAAATAATAATAATAAAAAAAAGAACTGCTTAAAATCTGACTGCACAGAGTCGCACATAAAGGCCTGTGCTGAGAATTACGCCACACGACAGAAGTACACCGTATACTGAAGCTGGTTACACGCTGTGGAACCGCAGAGCGGAACGCTCCTGAGTGTGAACCAACCAGAACAGCTGTCGAAAGGCACCGGCTAACACCTGCAAGCTTCCGGCCAGAAACAAGCAGCTTAGTGAAGACAAATCTGCCTCTTTAGTGAAAAACCACTTCATCTTACGTAACTCAAGCCCGGCCTCTCCACGGCCACTCCATCCAGCTTAACTCCTCAGGTACATCCTAATCACCCCCAGTTACACAACTCAATTAAAACGAGCAGCGAAGTGGACCCGCTGGTTTCCCCATGAGGCCCCTGAGCCGTACAGTTCTACAGGCCACACTTCTGTTCAGTGAACTCCACAGCTCAGCAGAGCAAACACTGCCGTCCTCCCACAGCGCAGTACAGTCTGTAATCAGGAGCGCGCCGGAGTGCGAGGAAGAGGGACTGGGGCTCAGAAAGGCCCGACGAAAATTGGCAAAGAATGTTAAGCAGCTGATTGGCCTACATTCAGCCGGAAGTCTTAGTCCGTTCATGTCTGCAGAGGAACGCTGGGCACAGGCTGGGACTGACCGACGCTCACCCAGCTGAACAATAACAAGGCAGCACTCGCTGTGGATGTGGGTACAGTGATGTAACATGCAGTAGCCCAAATCAATACTCAAGTAAAGGCATTAGCATTTTTACGTAACGCAGACGTCTCGGCATGGAGCTGCAGAGGTTCCTAATGGTGCAGCTTGAATATCCTCACACAGTTCCTGCAGATGGTGCGGTAGGGGTGGAGGTGGAGGGACACCAGGTCTTCTGGACGTGTGACAACAAACCGTTCATCTTGGTGCTGACCACGGTGTCTCCACACACGGATTCGTTGGTCGTCTCCACCAAGACAAAAGCGGGACTCGTCACTGAAGATGACCCGCTGCCATTCTGAGTCACTCCATGACAGTCTGGCACGACACCATTGCAGTCTTTGGTGACGGTGACGTGGTGTTAAGGACAGTCGTGGTAACGGTCTGTGTACATGTAGTTCTGCGTGGTGAAGCCGTCTGCCAATGGTGCTGCACTAACAGGACGACTCATGGAGGACATCACTGCTCGCTGGATGTCCGTGACAATCATGGCTGCTGGGTCAGTCAGGTACAGCGATAAGACCCGTCCTTGCTTATATCACATGTGCAGCTCAGCGTGAAACTTGAATCATTCTCATGTCTCACAATGTCAAACCTACACACCAAGTTTCACTCCTGTCGGTTGACTCCTTCGGGGTGCAGCTACTCTTTTGACGATGAGTGCATATGTAATTTCCATTTGAAACAGCCTTTAAGTAAGTCATCCATTGTTATGCACATAATGAAGAGAGTCAAAAGAGTTGAAATGACAATCCTAACAACCACCTGGAAGACCTGGTAGACCACTAACACTGTCCCCATCAAATAAACAGCACTTTATACGTAGCACCTCTGAGAGAGAGGAGAACATCGAGCTCCACTCCTGCTTCAGATCTGAAAACACAAGCGAACCAGCAGGAAAGTAAAGCCCCACTCGGCTCCTGAGAAGCTGACGCTGGGATTCAATGGGAATACTAGTGCAGACCTCCAAGCTAACACAAAGAAGCTGGACAAACAGAGGGCCAAAGCCAGCGAGGGTCTGTCGAGGGCAACAGGCTGCGAAGCCACAGCAATAGTAACTTTTCACACTCCCCTGCCTTTCAGCGAGAGAGCGAGCGAGCGTGCAAAAGAGAGAGAGAGAGGGTGGGAATGAAATGCCAGATTACTCCGGGGTTTAGTTCACGGCTTGTGCAAATAAAGAGTGACTTGCAACAATGAGAAACAACAGCTCCATTCAGACGCTGGTATGTGCATGTGTGTGTTTGAGTGAGTAACTTAAGTGTCATCCATAGGAAACAATGGGCTGCCGATCTCATTAAAGCTGCCACAGAGCTTTCCTGTGCTGCCGGAGGTTTTCCCTCGCCGGGTCCCGCTGCGCTGGCTGCTGTTCCAGAAAACACCACACTCTGCTTTCACTCCGCGTACACTCTCGGAGAACCAGCCTGACGCCCTGAATGGCTTCATCCAGTCAGCTCACAGGGAGGACTCATCACCTGACACACATGGATAACGCTGTACTGTTTCCCTAACACTGTATGCTGGTCTGATACTACAGGCCAATTATCCACTCAGGTCAGGGCTATTAGAGCCTGTACGCTGGTACGCACTAGAGGCGGGCGATACAGCCATACGGTTATATCATGGGATCGAAATACTGAGTCTGTGCCAGTTTAAAAGCTCATTTCCTGTTTTACTTAATGCAACCACAGCAAGACACCAGTACCCCCCCCCACCAAACCCCCCCCCCCTTTTTTTTTTTTTTTTTCCCTTATTAATGCCAAATTCATGGTAGGGGTGCAACGATTAATCAACTTAGATGACAAAATCTGACGACCAAATTAGTTGCCAACTAATTCGATAGTTGTTTAGTTGGTGACATCATCACATGTGCTCCTCGCGGTGACTGGGAATGTTTTGTTCTGGCTGCTTACTGGAAAGTCAGCAAAAGCGCAATGGCAGCCTCAGGAACAAGATCCTCCAAAGTGTGGGAGCATTTCACTCGCAAAAGAGGGTCATCAGTTGTACGATTTGCAAGACCAACGCTAGCTGGCATGGGAGCAGATCCATGGGAGCAGCCTCGAGGTCACGGGTGCAGTTATTCATCTTCACTGTCTTTATCGTTGAGTAGCAAAAGCATAAAACAACTTGAAGCCTGGAGCTACACAAGAGGTATCTGGTCATCAAGATTCATAAAGCGATGAATCGATTATTCGTCTCAATTAATCAACAGATTATTCAACTATTAAAATAGTTGTTTGGTGTAGCCCTGATTCACTGTACCTGGCAGAAATGTTGCTTTATGACTGAACATGCTTGAGGGGGCAACTGAGGGCGCCTGGGGAGGCCACTGTGGGCTGTCGGGGCATGGGGCTATCACACCTGTACAAAGCTTCACCTGTGTGCACGTTTTAAGACGTCCTCAGACCACAGCACCAGGTCCCTGGATACAGAGTCATGTCTAGTAGAACTGGACATCAGGTGAAATGACCGATGATGGTGATGATAACAACGATGATGATGGTGGTCATGGCGATGATGGTCATGGTCATGATGGTGACGACGATGGTCATGATGGTGATGATGATGGTGGTCGTGGTCATGGTCATGGCAGTGACGATGGTGGTCATAGTCATGGCGGTGACGATGGTGGTCATGGTGGTGACGATGGTGGTCATGGTCATGGCGGTGACGATGGTGGTCATGATGGTGACGACAATGGTCATGATGGTGATGATGGTGGTCATGATGGTGACGACGGTGGTCATGATGGTGATGACGATGGTGGTCATGATGGTGATGACGATGGTGGTCATGATGGTGACGACGGTGGTCATGATGGTGATGATGGTGGTCATGATGGTGATGACAAAGGTGGTCATGATGAGGATGATGGTGGTCATGATGATAGTCATGATGACAATGACGATGACGGCGATGCTGGTNTGATGGTGGTCATGATGGTCATGATGAGGATGATGGTGGTCATGATGATAGTCATGATGAAGATGACGATGACGGCGATGATGGTGATGAATACTCAAAATTGCAATTGTAATTCCATTCTTTCTTTCTTCACCATTTAACTACAATTTTGTGGTAAACCACTCACACCTTCCAGTTTCACTGCAGTCTCAGTGCTACGGCCGGGCAGTCTGGGAGAAACGTCTAATTTTGACAGTTCAGCCTTTTTCTTCATCTGTGATTTAAATTGCAGTTATTTTCTAGAATTAGAAGATTCTGAGATTTTTTAGGAGGCTCTCCACTTTTACGCGTTGAGGCTTGAATGCTTAACGTAGTGGGCCACTCTAGTGTTTGGTTGCTTCTGACAGGTCTAATTCATCTACAGGTGGTTGACAGGCTCCGTGTTAGCAGGTTAAACTTGTAGACTGTCATTCAAATCCATCTTTCAGGCCTGGCTAGGAAGAAAACGTGTGTAAACGGTTTATGGGAATTCTATATTGGTTTAATGGTTTACTGCAGAATAAGGACGGAACAATAACACTTACGTGGAATAACTGAATAACAAGGCTGTAAGAGGTTCGAGTTTCCCCACATGGAATACAGCCAAGACTCCGAGCCACAGTCGGAGGACTCTCACCTGCTCTTATTCTGCAGAACAATGTAATTATCTAGAACCGCGTCAGCAGAATGCACAACTGACAGGGAGGAGGAGAAATGTGCTGAGGAGAGGTTACGCATGTGACCGCGCGGCGGGTCTAACGTGCGTAGCTCCACATGAGCACTCAGGCTGGTATTTTGGGATTTCAGCAGCCTAAGGTCATGCGTGTCTAAGACGTACACTTCAGCCCGCACATTTCAGCCTGCACCCAAACAATCCCAATAAACATGCCTTCAGGAGCCGAGCGGCGCTCTGCATGTTCCTGCTGGCCTGCCTCAGACGCAGCTCTGCTTCACTCCCGCTGAAAGGCAGCGTGCCACACTCAGGGCGCGCTGCTCTTCGTAAACAGGCCTGTGTTTTGTCAGGGAGAGTGACTAATTGTTGACATAAACTTTACTCGCTCGCTCTGAAAAGGAGCCACAGAATAGAGCGGGAATGGCACATGTCATCACATCACCGCAGCGTTCCTCAGGGGGAGAGTGCCACAGGCACAGCGGTCGCACTGCGGGCTTACTGTAACAGGAAGAATAATGATGGTTAGCATTACGGTGGGCGCTGGAGGAGGAGCTACAGGTTAGCCACTTTTTCAGGCTGAGCAGAAAAAAGCTCCACGGATGAGATGAGAGGGAAAAACACGGTCTTTTAAAAGCACGGCAGAAACGCTGGCAGCCTTCTGCAGGGTTTGGAGCAGGAGCTAAAAGGACCCACAGGATTATAGACTCCCTCACTCCGCTGGACGCACCGAGAGCTGATCCAGGATCAGAATGTTGCCCCACTGCGCTGTGGCTAAATCCTGAGTGTGGGAAAGCCACCGCAATCCAGGATCAGCTCCCAGCCGGCAGCTGCGAGCCGCTCTCCAGCACGAAAGGGGAACTCCGGTGTTGCAGCCAGGGCACCGGGCTTTGCAGTGTGAGTGGAAGACAGAGAGGGGGAGATGAATGGCTGAAGACCTGGCTACGGGCCTGGACACACAGCTTACAGAACAGCCCTGAACATGAGGGAGCAGAGGGGGAGAGAGAAAGAGAGAGAGAGAGAGAGAGAGAGAGAGAGAGAGAGAGAGAGGGAGGAGGGCTACAGCTGACCACTGGCAGTGACACTTTTACTGCACTCTAATGAAGACAAATGAAACGAAGCCACGCGCTGGTGGCCCGGTTGCCTGGCCTAGTGAAATGTGCTACTTCACCATATATCAGCTTCATAGGAGCAGCATGAAGTAAGACCCGATTAGAGGCTGAATCTGAAGCCTCACAGGCCCTGAAGTACCAGCAGAACAAATGCTTTTCTTCAACCCCTTAAAACCTGGCGGGTGCATTCGCCGACAGAGCCGGGCGATACGGCAAAACCACCTTCATGGTCAGAAGTGCATAACACAGACTCAGTGCACAAGCGGTGCTACATCCAAAAACCGACAGTACAGCTGGAGTAGGGTTAGTAGGTCATTTCATAGGAACCCAACACGGCCCAACTCGTCACAGCAGAGAGCCCTGGAGTAGGGTTAGTAGGCCATTTCATAGGAACCCAACAAGGCCCAACTCGTCACAACAGAGAGCCCTGGAGAAGGGTTAGTAGGCCATTTCATAGGAACCCAACAAGGCCCAACTCTTCACGATAGAGAGCCCTGGAGAAGGGTGTGCAATGCATTGTGGGAAGAATCAATTCAAATAAACGAAAAAAGCTAGCCAGCTACATCACCTCATTTGGAAAACATCCCGTTCAAGGCCAACACAAACTAACGTAAGATAAATACTGTACCATGGGGCTATTTTAGGGGTTCTCAACCGTTTCAGCCCCAAGGCCCACCTGATAGTAACTACACAAAGCATAGCGGCCCACCAGAACACTGAAATCAGCTTTTACAAACAATTTCTCCAAGAAATATGGTTAAAGAAACTTTGAGATGTCCAAAATCAAACAGAGGAGCTGTGAAGGCGCCCCAAGGAACCTCTCCATCGGTGGCTAGTCAGCGGCTACGCTGTCTCAATCTGAAGCTGTCTAATCAGCCTGCTGCTACTGCGACATTCTTATTTGTACACGAGTAAATTAATATTATATACATACTGTATACATACAGGGGTTGGACAATGAAACTGAAACACCTGTCATTTTAGTGTGGGAGGTTTCATGGCTAAATTGGACCAGCCTGGTGGCCAATCTTCATTAATTGCACATTGCACCAGTAAGAGCAGAGTGTGAAGGTTCAATTAGCAGGTAAGAGCACAGTTTTACAGTTCTGCTCAAAATATTGCAATGCACACAACATTATGGGAGACATACCAGAGTTCAAAAGAGGACAAATTGTTGGTGCACGTCTTGCTGGCGCATCTGTGACCAAGATAGCAAGTCTTTGTGATGTATCAAGAGCCACGGTATCCAGGGCAATGTCAGCATACCACCAAGAAGGACGTTTTCCTCCACCAGCATCACGTAGTGACCTGGCCACTATCCTGCAAGAAGAATGGCTTAAAATCCCTCTGACCACTGTGCAGGACTTGTATATGTCATTCCCAAGACGAACTGACGCTGTATTGGCCGCAAAAGGAGGAGGAGGCCCTACACCATACTAATAAATGATTGTGGTCTAAAACCAGGTGTTTCAGTTTCATTGTCCAACCCCTGTATGTGGTTATATATGACGTTTCCGACCCACTGCAAGCTACTGCCTCCACCTGGGTGTAGGCCCACGTACGAATAGAGGGTGCTTCATGGCCCAATAGTCTGCGGCCCAAACGGGTTGAGAAATCCGGGGTTATTTCATCCAGAAGTCATCAGAGTCACGAGTCTAGGCCACACCTTACTTTCAAACACAGCATAACACAGAACAGGCAGATGCCTCCTGCTGGCTCACGCTCCTCTAACTGTTAGCTGGTCGCTAGGCTAAAAACACAGCTAAGGTTTTTCTAACACTAGTCTACTCTTGGAAAACCCACCCATATTCAGGCTACGCATGGAAGTCATTATAAAGGTAAACCTGACACAGCCGGACATTACTACTTTAGACTGAACTACTTCTGTATACACACATACAGACTACATACAGGATAAACACAGCTAGTTAGCACAAAGCTAACTACAGCTTAGCCATATGACGGACTCTGCACGTGCACAAATGAGTACATGGCCCACGCACAGTGGACAAATGCAACTCAGCAATCCAGCCAAACCCACACGTGTACACTCACTCACCTGACATCCTCTCCTTTCGATCTCAGTGATGCACTTCTCTATGATGAGTGGCACCATCAGCCCTGCCGCCTCCCTCTCTACCACGTGCGTTGCATCCACTCCGAACACATGCGCCTCGCGCTCCTTCTCGCTCTCTGGTCCTTCCGAAGAGTTCTGCCTCTGCTCCATCAGTCCCAGCTTCACGTAAATCGTCCCACGGGGCTCCAGGCGCACAGCTAGCTGGTGGGTGCGTGCCGTGGTGCGAAACAGGGAGGGCAGGACCACCGTCCCGTGGCCGCAAACACGGTTCCGGCTCGTCGCTGACTCCCAGCTGTAGAGCGCCAGCTTGAGGTGCTGTGCGTTCTCCACTTCGATGTTGAAGGTGTGGTCCATGTCCAGGAAAGCCGTACGGCAGGTCAATAGGGCCGTGCGCGCCTTGTTGACCGAGTCCACCTGGATGGCGCAGTAGATGTGGCGAGATTCAGCCCGCGGTGGCTTCAGGCCTTCCGCCCCATAAAAGTGGAGGTTCATGTGACCTGAAATGTACGCTGTGCACTTGGGCTGCTCTGAGAAACTGTAAGGTCGAAAGGCGTCAACGTCCAGGTCCGTCCTCGGCACGCATGTGTCCTTGTCCCGGGGTCTGCTGGACTTGCCATCGGACAATCCGTGCTTGCTCGACTTGGCCACCAGTTCAGGAGAGTCTCCGTCACTTAGATAACCCCCTTTGCTGGCCGATTTGGGTACCCCACCCCCACTGCCCTTCTTCTTGCTGTAGCTGTGCTGCTGAGTGGAAACACTGCTGTCCAGATGGTAGCGCCAAATCACGTTCCCACTTCCCGATGCTGTAGCCATGCCCCCTGGCGGAGTCGTGCTCCGTTCAGTTGTGCTCCGCTCACTCGTTCCGTTAACTCGAGCCGGATGGATCCTGGCTTCCGACTGGCCGTTGGTGGCAATGGCGCTGCTAATGGGGTTCCCTTTAACGCTGAGCTTCCTGCTGAGCTTCATGGAGAGCTTTCTGACCGTGCGTGGTGATTTGATCCGGTCAGGCAAGGACCAGTTGATGGAGCAGCTCTTTTTGGCTGGATTCGGGCTGGAGGGAGGAGAGAATCCCGTCACGCTTTGTTCAGGGGATTCTGCACAGTGAGAGAGAGAGAGAGAGAGAGAGAGAGAGAGAGTCAGCAGGTAAAACCACAGAAGGAAAATATCCATTTGTCCATCAGGCCATTAATCTCCAGGCTGCTTTGTACTTCAGTGACTATGAAACTAATATGTGAGTCACAGGAGTGAAGTGAGGGCCCACGTACGCCAAAGCATGCTGACCCAACATCACCAACGATTAGTAATGCTGGCTTCAATATTCCCATCACCAAGTGCCATCAAGTTTTTCCACAATTCCCAGCAATTACATGAGCAGTGTTCCTCCAGAATATCCTGCCTTCTGTTTGGAACTTTAAGCATCTGGCTTTATAATGTTCCACAATTAAAAGTAAGATCCCAAAGTAACCCATATAAATGGGCCAGGATAATCTAGAATAATGTGAATGGGGAGAGAGGAGAGACTTCTAGAGTAGTGTGAATGGGGAGAGAGCATTCTAGTACAGTGTGAAGGGGGAGAGAGCATTCTAGATTAGAGTGACTGGGGAGAGAGCATTCTAGTACAGTGTGAAGGGGAAGAGAGCATTCTAGTACAGTGTGAAGGGGGAGAGAGCATTCTAGATTAGAGTGACTGGGGAGAGAGCATTCTAGATTAGTATGAATGGGGAGAGAGCATTCTAGTATAGTGTGAGGGGGAGAGAGCATTCTAGATTAGTATGAATGGGTAGAGAGCATTCTAGATTAGAGTGACTGGGGAGAGAGCATTCTAGATTAGCATGAATGGGTAGAGAGCATTCTGGATTAGAGTGACTGGGGAGAGAGCATTCTAGATTAGTATGAATGGGTAGAGAGCATTCTAGATTAGAGTGACTGGGGAGAGGGCATTCTAGATTAGCATGAATGGGTAGAGAGCATTCTAGATTAGAGTGACTGGGGAGAGAGCATTCTAGATTAGTATGAATGGGTAGAGAGCATTCTAGATTATCGTGGATGGGGAAGAGAGCATTCTACAATACTGTGAAGGGGGAGAGAGCGTTCTAGATTAGAGTGAGTGGGAAGAAAGAACAATCTAGAATAACGTACATGGGTAGAGAACATTCTAGAATAGGGAGAACGGCGAGGAACTTTAAGGGCATTACAGTATATAAGCAGGCAGTCCAGTTGTGATGTTCTCTGTTCTCTACAGTGACCGGAACACGGCGGGTCTAGACACACACTACCTGCGATTTGCTTATTTATCTAGATCTTTCTCACTGCTCTGGGGAAGAACCCCGATAATGTTCCGCTGAGGATAAAGATGAGTTAAACTGAACTGAAGTCGTCTGGTTGACCCTCAGCTAACCTCAGCGTGGAACAGGGAGCCATCCGAACAGGCCGAGCTGTGGCCCTGGCTCTGATCGGGTGATTACAGGGTCTTTCCTGCTGTCAGCAGCCCTTTACCAACACCCCATGAGGAGCCCGGCGTGTTCCTACACCCAACAAACACTAACGCTCTGATGGCGGTAGCTGGTTTAGTAACGTTCCGACAAACAAACAGACTGGTGCAGGTGTTTTACAGTTCTGGTGACCCGATGGTCTGCACAGGCTGCACGTTCCAGACCACACTCCTGTCATTTCACCAATCGGCTAACTGGCAACAAGGCATGAGTGTAAATACAGAGAGGCCATGCAGAGAGCAACCAGGCGAGGAGTCGTACTCTGAAGGCAGTGGATCAGCTGAGAACAGGCCCCGGATCTAGTGCAGCTAAAAGCAATGAAGGCTTATATCCCAGCAGTTAACACGGCGTACAGGACACGCCTCACACAGTAGCCTCACGCTAGGTTCTCAGGAGTTCTCACCCTGAAGCTGAAATGAGAGCAGAACCAGGCCAAAAACACGACACACCGACTGCATCCGAGCTACAGTGTGTGGATTATCACTTTCTTCCACTCCTCTGTTCCACTCTTCCGAACAGTGGAAAGGACTTCGGGACAGCATTCCTAGCTCCTACACACCAAACAGCTAAACCACTGAGCGCCTGCTTGGAGATGAGAAGCCGAGCTGTTTGTTTTGTGGGGAGCCGTGCCAGAGCGAGAAGGAAAACATCGCAGGGACATCTGCACAGCTCAGATCTATTCCCGGCCTCGCTGTACAGTGAAGCAGTAAGTGATATCGCACTGGGAGCTGCTACACAGTAGTGCTGGGAAACAGTGTTAGTGTCACAACACTGGTGTTCAGTATTGGGAAATGATCGCATTCAGTTCCAGAACACTGTCGTCAGACTCTGACTTCAGTTTCACTCAGTTAACACATGACGGTGGAGATTCCGTGGCTGTACACCCTGCAGGAGTAGGAATCAGCCGACAGGAATGAAACTTGGTGTGTAGGTTTGACATTGTGAGACACGCAATTGATTCGATTTTCACGTTCGGCTACACGTGATGTAAGCAAGGATGGACCTTATCGCTGTACCTGACTGACCCAACAGCCACGACTACAGACATTCAGCGAGCAGTGGTGTCCTCCATGAGTCATCCTGTTAGTGCAGCACCATTGGCAGACGGCTGCACCACGCAGGACTACATGTACCCAGTGGAGACGACCAACGAATCTGTGTGTGGAGGCACCGTGGTCAGCACCAAGATGAACGGTTTGTTGTGACGTGTCACACGTCCAGAAGGCCTGGTGTCACTCCACCTCCACCCCTACCGCACCATCTGCAGGAACTGTGTGAGGATATTCAAGCTGCATGGGATGGATTATCACAGGACACCATTAGGAACCTCTACAGCTCCATGCAGAGACGTCTGGCACGGCAATCCCACACTTCCTTCTGGGTGCAGCACTTCTCCTGAAGGTTAATGAGATCAGACCCCCGATGTAGCGGTTAGCGCTCTGATCGGACACTCTGGCATGTGTCTGAGAATATTACACAACCGCGGACAAATACCTTCAGCGTTAGCTGCTTTCTATTAAAGTCTCCATGGCACTCATGCGGCTCAGATCAGATTTCCTTTCATCCCCTGCCCCCCCAATATCCCTCTCTCATTCCCTCTCCTTCTCTCTATCTCTCTTCCGCTGTGTATCAGCCTCTATCTGTCTCCCTCACTCCCTTTCACTTTCCCTCATTTTCCCCTCTCAGCATGTTCCTGGGCTGTGCTACAACGGCGGCTCTGTTTGTCCGGGTCTGATCTTGCTTGTGCATAACTCCGCTCTGCTCCACGAGTCTGATCCGCCGCGGCTCGGCCCCACGTCAAACAAAGGAGCGATTCTGTTAGAGGAAATTAAGAGCGCACACGAGAAGGAGTGGGTGAGAGAGAGACGGGGAGAAGGAGAAGCAAAACAAGCCAGCATGAGAGAGAGTGAGAGAGGGAGAGAGAGAGAGAGAGCGGGGGAAAAAGAGAGAGCAGGAGAGGGAGAGCGGGAGAGGGAGAGAAAGAGATCGAGAGAGAGACAGGGAGAGAGAGAGAGAGAGGGAGAGAGAGAGAGAGAGCGGGGGAAAAAGAGAGAGCAGGAGAGGGAGAGCGGGAGAGGGAGAGAAAGAGATCGAGAGAGAGACAGGGAGAGAGAGAGAGAGAGGGAGAGAGAGAGAGAGAGCGGGGGAAAAAGAGAGAGCAGGAGAGGGAGAGCGGGAGAGGGAGAGAAAGAGATCGAGAGAGAGACAGGGAGAGAGAGAGAGAGAGGGAGAGAGAGAGAGAGAGCGGGGGAAAAAGAGAGAGCAGG
>JAVGWN010000900.1:0-13279 GCA_034552555.1 Semaprochilodus insignis
GTCTATACCACAATACCTACATTTAGAGCTTAGAGTTATACACTCGACCTAACGAGAAACTGTAGAACAGACTCGGTTTATACCACAATACCTACATTTAGAGCTTAGAGTTATAGATTCATGCGAAGTTTGGAGTTATTTTATGTTACGCTTGTTGAAGCGGGAGACAGATTAGAGACAGGGACTGCGGTCGTCTGCCCGAACAGGACTTTTGCTGAGCTTTGCTGCTAATCCTTTCATGTATGGATGGCAGGTAGACAGAAAGATAACCAGGAATGAGTAAACACCGCCTGTCCGTTTGCGTTTCCCGTGAAGGGACATGTTTTCCTCTGTTGACTGTGACAGACAGCCTGGGAACAGAAAGCAGTTCCAAAAACAAGAAGCTCCTTCAGAATGGATGAAAATGTATGTACAGTTTATTGGTAGGTGCAGACGGAGTGGTCAGTACACAGTACACGGCAGGTTAATACAGGACATACACGTCTGGAGCGTTCTGTAAGGTTATAGGATCGTTCTGTCTTCGCACCAAGCTCCGAACAGTCATTCGTCTTGCAGTCCGAGGCCTCGTCTGCGGCCGTCTCGGAGAAGCCTCGCAGTTTTGCGGTGCTAAAGCATGCAGGCCATTCCGCTCCAGACAGAACAACAAACAAACACACAACCAAATAAACAAAGGCATTCCAGTGATCAGAAAATTCCAGGGCTCAGAAAGACCAATCGCCGTTAAGACCTGCTCGACCCGCCACATCATCAAACAGTTTATGTACAGGTTTTCACTTCAAAGAACAAGGAAAACTCAGTGAAATTCCAGCTTCACAGCATCTCCCGTCCGAGATCAACATTTTACATGTACAGCAGGGTTTCGATCTCCCTCGCCCTGCCTAGAGAACAACAGGCCGATCAACAATCAATAATTCAGAATTCAGACAGTAACAGTAACCACACGTTAAAAACAGGGTGAAGGGTGTAACTACAGCGCAAGCTTGAGGTTAAACCGCCACGGTTCAGCCAAACAGCTGACTCTGCCGGTTTCCAGGCTTTCAGCAAACGTAGCCGAGACGTGTCGGGTGTTTGGAGCTTCTTTGAGCAAGTAATGGAAGTTATACCACCAGGAACTAGCATAGCGCTAACAATCCTCACACACCGCAGACCGTACGGGACTTTTAAGCTAAGAATTCCGCTGTGTTGTCGCTGCATATGCAGTACGCTGCCTGTGTTTCTCAACAACCCCTGTTCATTATGAGGGTAGTCAGTCTTGATCGTCGATCGCTCTGTGTTTGTTTATTGTTTATCATGATAAAGGTGAGGTAAACACAGCGCAGCTGAGATTCAGTGGAATATATTATTGTTTAAGGTGAGGACGCGGTGAACAAGCGTGGTGCTGAATATTGTTGTGCTGTTCGGCAGCTGTACAAAGACTTCTGAACGTTGTTGCTGCCTGTAGCTCCAGAGCTGCTCGCTGTTGGTCCCTGTTCAGTGAAGGGAGCATGAATTTGAGGGAGGTGGAATCAGATACAACACCGGCAGCTTGCGAGGAGTGCCGATACACCAATAAGTGAAATGCAGAAGTGCTGGTACCGCGTGGCAGTGAGTAGCGACCCACAGACTAACACCATGAAACAGCAGCTTTGTTTACAAGCCGAGATTCCGTCCAATCAGATCTAATTCAACCATAAAGGAGTTTATACGAGCACTCGGATCAACAACCTGACGAAAGTCTACACGACCGGTGATCAGATCCTCGATTACACTTAGATTACCACATACAGTAGACATTACCATGACATCCAGCATCATGTGGGTCCAGTTAGAGAGTGACGAGTGGCAGTACGAGTTACCTGAGCTTAAAATTGGGGTTTGAAATTTTGGCGGACTCAAGAAACCGAGATTCACTTTAAAGGTCTGCACTTCTGACTCATCTGCTGGTCCTACCGCAATCTTACGACATGGGATGACATTTCAGGGCCGTTCATGGGAGCAGGCGGTTAACCAATCCGGTGCACGCGGGAGCAGGACCGCATGTACATGTAGAAAATGAATAAACGGTGTAGATTTGATAACTAGCACGTAGACTAAATGACCAGTAAGAAAGCAGCCCATCACACGAACAGCACGTGGATTACTGTGCCACAGCTACAAGACCGTCAGTCGGCCTCAGCCGCGGACACTGCCCTGAAGGAAGTCCACTAAGGGCCGGTTTGACATGTGCCAGTCATTTACGGTCCCGATTATTTCAGGAGAAAATCACTGACTGTGAACAGAGTGTGGAATATCGGACGTCCGTTATCCTTGTACAGCACTGGAACGTCTACACTGCAGACAGGAGTGGGACAAAACGTTCAATTAATAAGGAATTCTATTCGGAATGGCTTCAGACCGTTCTGTTCTAACTGAGCTGGGTTATTGACAAACTGGCCTTGTAGTTCCAGACCTAACGCTCAACAAGCAAGCTCCAGACACCGAGCACGTCTAGCCTGAACACATTTGGAGATAGGAGGTGGAAACTCATTTGCTGTTTGGCTGAAGGTCCTGTAAGCGGTTTATAGCAGGTCATTTTCAAGTGAACTGAAACCCAGTGAGGTTAATGAAGCCCATATGTGCCTCTGACTTAAAAGCTGGACGAGATGTTCTCCTGTGTGTTTTACTGTGCTGGCTTTTACGAGGAGAACCGACCACGTATCCGGCTGTGCTTACGGTCCCCTTTCAGATATCTCCTCTCCAGCTCACTCTCTCACTCCACCGGCACTGTGGCAGTGTTTTGCTGAGTCAGCATGTGGGCTGGCTGTTTACAGGATGACCCACATGGTCTTCTCTGGGCCTCCGAGGGGGCTGTCCGCTGTTAAACGCTCTGGGTAGAGACTGTCCCTGAAGACAGATCGTGCCGGTCTCCACTTTCCCTCCCGGCTTTTAAACCAGGACAGAGCGGTCACTCTGAAAGTTCTACCACCCCGAAAGCTTCGTTCCAGCTCTAAGCTAGCATGTTGCGCCTTGAGGAACACAACATTGGAACCAGATCAGATTCTGAGCGGACCATCAGTAGCTCCGTTTCACAGTTGCCTTCCAAAGATGGGACAAGCTTTTTGGAGATTCGGTTAGAGCAAAAGAGCAACACCTCGCGGGCTAAGTGCTGACCGCTCCAACCAAGCAATAAATAAACAGTTCCCACACCAGCCAGCAAGGTGGAGGATGGGTGTAGCTTCAACTCAGAATATATATGCACTGCTGGAGAAACAAACCTACCGGAAGATCCCCATAATGTCTAATTGGGAGACATAAGCAGAATACAGAACTCAAAGGGACTCAAAGTTGAAAACAAACTCCGGTTAAAACTCGCTTCCAGTCCAGCAGGGATGTTCCAGACGCTTTGTGTTTGTACACGGCTGCTGTTGGCACAGAGAATAAATAGGATACAGATACAGAGGGAGAATCGAGTCCTTGAGTCTCTGAGTCCCAGTTCCTCAGACCAGCGAGGGTGTGCTTTGTTTTGATCCTCCACTCCATTCCTAAAGGAAGCCTGGGTTAGTTCCGAAAGCAGACGACTGAAGCAGCGAGTGTTCAAATAGGAAGAAACGGAAGTTGAATGGCAATTGGTTGGAAGCTGGGATCACATTTTTACCGTTGCTGTTTTAGGGAAGTATGAGAACGTCTATCCTAGCGGTTCTCAGACCGGACCTCGGGAAACACTAGATGGTCCAGAGTTCTGCTCAATTTCCAAATCCCAACACACAAAGATGGACCATCTGCCCTGGGGACTGGTTTGAGGACCACTGGTCTATCGATGATATGATAAACAGGGGCCCCGAGTCCTTCTCCTGGTTATCCTCCTTCCTACAAAGTTGATCTCCAACCATCCGGTTCTGCAGGAAGGCGGATCTCCAAGAAGAAAGTAAGAGACCACTGACGCATCGTTTCCACAGATACGATACAGGCTAATGTTTCCCCCAACCAGAAAGTCCTCAGTGCGATGCCCTGATTGAATACAGCAGTTCGGCAGTGTGACACAGGGACATCGGATGTGCGGTGGAGAAATACTGGCAGCACAGCCAGTCCTCCAGCTCGGCGTTCCTTTCGGGATCCAGCGAGCGCTCTGCAAACTTCATCATCAGCAGAGCTCTCTTCACATCCAGCCAGTTTAAGAGGCCATCGTGCCTGGGCTGTTCCAAGCTTCCAGTTCCAGAGCGACTCATCTGCTGCTCCATGAGCTCCTTCCTCGGGCCCCACAGCAAGCTCTGTAACCCCCGCTTGGCCTCCTGGATGTGTATGCGCTTGATGGGGTCAGGTTGGAGCAGTAGTCGCGCGAGGCGCTGGAGCCCGGCCGAGTAGATGGACACAGTGGGAATGGGCGGCAAGTCCTCGGCTCGGTATTCCTGCTCGCGGAGAGCAGGCGTCACCTCAAACGGATTGGGCTGGTGGAGGAGCTCGTAGATCAGGATGCCTGTCTGGAACTCGTCGAATTTGCGGTACTGTGCCGCCGAGACAATCTCCGGTGCCAAGCGGGCGTGGTCCCGGGGGACTGAGTCTTCCGTGCTGTTCCCACCGCGTTGCTTGGCTTTGGAGAAGTTGCTGATGAGGAGGCGTGGCAGACGCTGCTGCTGGGGGTCAGCAGAGGAGGGTGATTCCAGGGCTTGCGGTGGCTGCCGGTGGGGCACCAAAAGAAGGTTCTCCAAGCAGAGGTCACGGTGGGTTACGCCGTGTGTCTTTAGGTGCTCCAGGCCGTTACACAGCTGCAGGAGCAGGAAGCACACACGGCGTTCGTACACCTCCGGCTGGGCGCGGTGGAAGGATGCCCATTCCTTGACAAAGTCTGCCGCACTCTGCTGAGGCACCTCCCTGGTGATGACCACCACCCGCTCCTGCTCGGAGGGGCCAGAGGCTTTGGTGTCCTCACCAGGCAGCATGCTCTGGGGGACGCAGGCAATGAAGTGACCGCAGTCCTGCTGCAGGTTGAAGTGCGGGGGAATGTTCTGCTGGACGGACAGACCATACAGATGAGCCTGCTTGGTGTCGGTTGTCTGGCCTTTACAGATCTACAAAGAGGGAGAGAAGGAACAAAGCGAGAGAGGAGCTGGTTAGTTTTCCTAGAAGACATGGAACATGGAAGAACTCCATGTTGGTGCAAAAGTGACTCAGCATCCGCAGTGAACACGCATAGGACGGGAAGCACTGCAAGTCTGAATGGTGCGCGATTCTTCGGCAGATCCTGCTAAAATCTCAAGCCTTGTACCAGCTGATACGCAAGCGGGCCAGCTAATTTGTGAGGCAACTAATCAGCGGTTCACATTCATGGTGGACCATGGAGGGTGGATCCAAATGGATCAACTACGATACACCACTAGAAACTCAGGTATCCATAAATGCATTCACAAAGCACCATAAAGCCCTAATAATACTAGACATAAGCATTTGTAACTGTCCATAAATGTTCATATACACACACAGTTAAACCGTTATAACACAACAGTATAAGGCTTCATAGCACAAAGTGACATAATGGCTCATAATATAGATATTTTTTCCTCTTGTTAACATTATAACACTGGTAAAACTGAAACCTAATAACGGTAACAGAGAACAGAGACATGAACAGTACCAGGGACACCTGAGAGCTTCTTTACAGACAGTGAAGTGATGTTATTGATCAGCTTGATGAATTAATGCATTATGTGAATAAACGTGTTAAGCTTTATGGTACGGGTCTCAACCGTAATGTTAAGAACAGGAGGAAAAAATCGGAACATTTTTATATATTACGTCACTTTTTGTCACTAGTCTTACGCGGCGGCGTTCATGTGTGATTCTGAACACTCGTGTACAGCTACAAAGTCTTATGTCAAGCATTCTAAACACCATGAATGCTTTATAGATCTTCATCAATTCACTTATAATGAAGGCCACTACGTAGTTTTATCGGTATACAGACTCAGCACTAACGCTGTGAAGATGCCTGAAGGCACAGTGATTCCTGTCTAGGTGGCAATTAAACTACACCGATCAATAAACTACACCGATCAATAAACTACACCGATCAATACACGGCATTTCAATTATATATTACATGTGTATTATAGATCAGTCTGCATCTCAGCACAAAGATCATACTCAAGCATGGGACTACCACTTAACTCTCTATCTACCAGTTATGGAACTGGACGATGATGTAGTGGCAGTTGATCGTATGGTAGTGTGGTGTGAGACAACGTTAGTTGTACAAAGCGCTATACAAATAAATATTGATTGATTGATTGATCGATCGTGCAGTGTCAGGTTACGTGACTCTGCTGTTACATCAGTATTAGAGACCCAGTGGCCAAATCCTGTCTGCCTGCACGTCTCACACAGTCTCTCACACAGAGCTGATGATGCTGCAGAACACACAAACCTCCTGCCTCGCCTGCTGGACTGCCACACACACGCACACACACACACACACACACACACACACACACACACACACACACACACACACGCACNCACACACACACACACACACACACACACACACACACACACACACACACACACGCACACACACACAGGCACGCACACACACACACACGCGCGCGCGCACGCACGCACACGCGCACACACGCACTCTCACACACACTCTCACGCACACTCTCATGCACACTCTCACGCACGTGCACGCACACACACACGCACACGCACACACACACTCTCACACACACACACACGCACACACGCACGCACACACGCACGCACACACGCACACAGTTTTGTCTGTGTTTTTTAACTGTTATCAAACAGTCAAGATAACATGTCACACGAGATGCTATGTTTATATATAGAGGTGGTACAGTGCAGGGAATGTCTCGTTCCATGTGTGGAAAATGGCTCCAGAGCAGATGTTAATGATTGGCTAAAAGGAGTGACTACATTTGGGCGTGTCAAAGACCATAGTGTGAAGGAAGTAGCTGAATCTGCAGGTGTATGGAAGCGTACGGTCATACGGGTCTACCAGCAGTGGGAAAATCCCAGTCTACAGGGAATTCTCCTCGGAATTGTGCCAGGGAAGGCATCCACCAAATCTGGACCAACTGACCAATTCTTTGATGTAAGAGTGTCTGAACATTGATGTCATAAACTACTGACATCTCAATCACTGAACTATGCAGAAACACAGGTGGTAAGCTCTTAGCAGGAGTAAGTGAAGTGAGTTATACATTTTAGAATATAGTTTTATAATAAATTAATAATAAATGTATAACGAATGTAATTTAGTTTTATAGTAAATGTCTATTCAGACCTGCAGATGTATGTAATATCCATATATCCATAAATACTGTTATTTAATTATTATTCTTAGTCTTTATTTTATTCTATTTTTTTTTTTCTCTTAGGTAAATATTTATTATCAGTCTGTGTGTCTGTCTGGTCTGTTTAGTATGTTACATGTCATACATGGTGTTCTCTCGCCAACACAAATCTTTACATGTGTAACACACTTGGCGAAACAGAGTGATTCTGATTCTGAACTGTACGTCTGAATCAGGTTGTATCGGTCTATTGCAGCTCCCGCATGTTTCCCTGGATAAACACAACGTGCAGCCAGTTCACAGCCCAAACTTCCCTCTGGGCCACTTTATAAATAACACTGTCACGAGGACACCGCACACCCAAACATCCGCTCTGGCACGGCTGCCGGATACAATCAGATTCTCTTTATCTATCTGTCAATACACCAACATCCAAAAACAGAGCCTAGACATAATAATCTCCAGTTTTTGTTCTAATACCGTCCCAGTTTACTGGTTTCTTTGATGCTGGACTGTTTAAGAAGCTCCACTTTAGATCCTTAAATACTCAGTACTTAAATTTCACTTTTCAAAAAGTTAATCAATAATTTAAAGTTTGAGGTGTAAACAGAGCGATTGAGAGCGGGTTTGGTGTGAGGTGTGTACAGAGCGATTGAGAGCGGGTTTGGTGTGAGGTGTGTACAGAGTGATTGAGAGCGGGTTTGGTGTGAGGTGTATACAGAGTGATTGAGAGCGGGTTTGGTGTGAGGCGTAAACAGAGTGATTGAGAGCGGGTTTGGTGTGCGGTGTATACAGAGTGATTGAGAGCGGGTTTGGTGTGAGGTGTAAACAGAGTGATCGAGAGCGGGTTTGTGTGAGGTGTAAACAGAGTGAGTGATTGAGAGCGGGTTTGGTGTGAGGTGTGTACAGAGTGATTGAGAGCGGGTTTGGTGTGAGGTGTATACAGAGTGATTGAGAGCGGGTTTGGTGTGAGGCGTAAACAGAGTGATTGAGAGCGGGTTTGTGTGAGGTGTAAACAGAGTGATTGAGAGCGGGTTTGGTGTGAGGTGTAAACAGAGTGATTGAGAGCGGGTTTGGTGTGAGGTGTAAACAGAGTGATCGAGAGCGGGTTTGGTGTGAGGTGTAAACAGAGTGACTGAGAGCGGGTTTGGTGTGAGGTGTATACAGAGTGAGTGAGGTGTGAGGTGATTGGTGTGAGGTGGTTCAGATGTTCTGTACAGTGGTGGTGATGGGAACCAGGGTTCTCCATGTCTAGAACCCACATATAGACACTTTATTGACTATCTAAACTACCAGTGAACCTACACGTGTCTTCTGAGTGTATATGGAATGTTGATGATGAAAACCTGGAAATACTAAGTTTCTTTGGGGGACTATTTGACCTCCCAGCGCCCTGCAGCATGTATCCCTCCACCATGAATGGAGTTTAAGCTGAAATCAGAGTACCTCCTCACCTTCACTGCGTACATGTTGTTGGCGTCAGAGGCGCAGGAGGCTGAGTAGTAGACGGCGTCCCCCGCTAGGCAGCTAGCCCTATTGCAGGTCAGTTTGAAGAGTGACCAGTTGCTCTCGTCAAAGCGCATCGGGTCCTTCTGGCTCTGGGTGAAATGTTCTTCACACTTTAGCGCCAGCCGACGTAGCGACTCCGCGTACAGGCCACCCAGCTTGGAGTAGACACACTCGCGGCTGTCCATGTTGCTCAGGAGGGTGTGGAGCTGCAGGGTGGAGCCCATTGGGTTCGTGCCAGAAGACGAGCCAGGGGTCCCACCATGGGACTGCGCTATGGAGCTTAGCTGCGGTGAAGAGCAGGAAGTTACGCTTCCCCGGCTGTGAACCCCTAGACGCCCGAGGCCCTTAGGCTGACGATGTCCACCGTCCAGCGAGTCGCTGGAGGACGATACGGGCCGGGCCTCCACAGGACTGGACGGTTGGAGCGTTGCGGCATCCCTGCCACTTACATTGATCTCTGAGCCACCGAAGGGCAGCCGTGGACGAGCACGGGCCACCGCCCTCACCCCAGGGTCCCCTGGAGCTGACACGGTGCGGTTGACCAACTTCTTTTCCGGCAGCGGGGGAGGCTGGAGCTGCCGGCCCAGACTGTTGCTAGGAAATGGGTCAGGGCGAGGGGAACTGGGGGATGATGGCAAGGGGCTGCTGGGAAATGGAGACGGGCAGGAGTGGAGCCTTGAGTCCTGACCACCTGGAGGGAACAAGAGAGCAAACTGTATTACAATGTGTATTACACATGATGTTGATCGTTTTCTGGATCTCGGTTCCGCT
Source organism: Semaprochilodus insignis (assembly GCA_034552555.1). Taxonomy (NCBI): domain Eukaryota; kingdom Metazoa; phylum Chordata; class Actinopteri; order Characiformes; family Prochilodontidae; genus Semaprochilodus; species Semaprochilodus insignis. The sequence continues at coordinate 9,552 of JAVGWN010000900.1, forward strand.
ACATTGCTGTCCTTACTCATGTTATTTGATGGTTCTCAACTAAATCTCTAATTGTACATGAAGCTGAGGCCCTGTTCTGACCAGATTTGTCTGGAGAGATCGGATCATAAGTGGGGAGCAAGGTGTATAGCCATTCATGGCATGTGTCTCGGATGCGTCTCCTGGGACCAATTATGATTGGACTTCATCACTGCTTCATTCTCTCACTGCCTTTAGATCTGGACAGAACCAATACAGCTGTATTTTAGAGCTGGACCTGAATATATGAGTATTTGGATATTCACTTGTAGGGTAGGTATAACGTAAACGCCAAAACGGATGACTTAAGGTTTCGGTCCATAACAGACAGACAGACAGACAGAGAGAGAGAGAGAGAGAGAGAGACAGAGAGAGAGACAGAGAGAAAGAGAGAGAGAGAGAGACAGACAGAGAGAGACAGACAGACAGACAGACAGAGAGAGAGAGAGAGAGAGAGAAAGAGAGAGAGAGTGTGTAGAGAGAGAGAGTGTAGAGAGAGAGACAGAGAGACAGAGAGAGAGAGAGAGAGAGTGTGTAGAGAGAGAGACAGAGAGAGAGAGAGAGAGAGAGACAGAGAGCGACAGAGACAGAGAGAGAGAGCGACAGAGAGAGAGAGAGTGTAGAGAGAGAGACAGACAGACAGAGAGAGAGAGAGAGAGTGTGTAGAGAGAGAGACAGAGAGAGAGAGAGAGAGAGAGAGAGAGAGACAGACAGAGAGTGACAGAGACAGAGAGACAGAGAGAGAGAGAGAGACAGACAGAGAGAGAGAGTGTGTAGAGAGAGAGACAGAGAGAGACAGAGAGAGAGAGAATGAGAGAGAGAGCGAGAGCGAGAGTGAGAGCGAGAGAGAGAGTGTGTAGAGAGACAGAGAGAGAGAGACAGAGAGAGAGAGAGAGAGAGACAGAGAGAGAGAGAGAGACAGAGAGAGAGTGTAGAGAGACAGAGAGAGAGAGACAGAGAGAGAGAGAGAGACAGAGAGAGAGAGAGAGAGAGAGAGAGAGAGTGTGTAGAGAGAGAGACAGAGAGAGAGAGAGTGTAGAGAGAGAGACAGAGAGAGAGAGCGACAGAGAGAGAGAGAGAGAGAGAGTGTAGAGAGAGAGAGGGGGGGGGTGAGTCAGAGTGAGTGAGTGGGGCACGTTTAAGCTCTTTATTGGATGATACATTATCAGAAAAGTGCCAAAATCAACATCTGAACAAGCGTCCACAGGTGCTGCTCATTCCTATACGATTCCGTCAACGGCACCTGAGATTCCCTAACGTCAGAGCGCCGATATCTCCATTCATCCCTGGAAACACAGCAGCTTCATTCTTTCCCTGTCCTCCGAAAAGTCAGAGAGGAAAATGCAGACTTGTCTCCAGGAATAACAGATAAACTGATAACGGAAAACTGACTGCTAATCGCAAACACAGCTCAACACGCCTCACATTCCCACTCCGGTTCATTCCGCACGCTCACTTTATCAATAACAGCGCAGCCATATACGACCAGAGAGGTGGAGACTGTTATTAGTGCAGAGACAGACTGCCTGCCTCCTGGTTGGGCGAGTTACTGTTTAACAGACTGAGGGACAGACAGTGTGAGTGAGTGTGTGTGTGTGTGTGTGTGTGTGTGTGTGTGTGTGTGTGTGTGTGTGTGTGTGTGTGTGTGTGTGTGTGTGTGTGTGGAGAGAGGTTAGCGGCAGTGTTCACAGTCACACACCCATGTGTTTGTATTTCCATGGTCTCTGTTCCAAGCAATATGACTGTAAAGGCTTATTAACACAGGCCGGGACTCATGGTTCGGAAATCTTATGCACATTTCCGGAATTCTGGCAGAAGGAAGTTGTGTTTCTATTCACTACAGTTACCGAAAACCCTTCGGATGCGGAAGGTGTAGGTGCCGTGATTAGGGACGAGTGGGGTAAAGAGATGTAACTGGGTTTCTGCTGTAAGTAGGCAGGACAAGCAGGGGCACCTAACGAGGGCTGAAATCTCCACTCCACCCCGGGAACAATCATCTGGGAATGCTAACATTACAGACGCAGTGTGCAGGACGTTCTTCAAACTTGCTTCGGATTCAGCATCTCAGAATGTGAAAAGCAACCTTCGGAAAGCTATGTTCCGTGATCGGGTCACCTGTAGGGCCGGTCGTTTCCGGTTACTGGCCGCCCACTGATAAGAGAATCGCCACTGCGTTATCCGAGCTGGCCACTTGTGTGGAGTATAAGGTCGTGGGAAAAACGTTCGGAATCATTTCACCGCTGTGTTCACGTCTGATTTCCCTCATATGATTTCCCTGTGTGTTCCATGTAGATGTTTCAGATCTTCCAACCAATTTGAAACATGAAAATCCATAAAAATCCAGAATATCCATGGAATAAATAGAGATTTGTTCTAATCCCATAATCACCCATGTGAAAAACTAATTACCCCCTAACCTACTAGCAGGTTGTGCCACCCTCGGCAGTAACAACCACAAAAACCTGTGATGAGTCTTTTACATCGCCGACTCCTGCCCACTCCTGCCCACTCCTGCCCACTCCTGCCCACTCCTGCCCACTCCTGCCGCCGACTCTTCTTTGGAATTGGGCTATATTGGAGGGTTCTTCAGCATGAACTGCCTTTTAAGGTCTTCCTCCAGGGACTCAGGTCAGGATTTTGACTTGGCCACTCCAAACATTAATTTTGCTTCCTTTGAGCCTTCCCCTTCGGGAATTTCTGATCAAGAGAAGAATTCACGGCTTGCTCAACTATGATAAGTCGTCCAGAAGCAAAGCACCGCAGACCATCACACTACCACCATCATGTCTGACCACTGGTATGAGCTTGTGGTGGAATGCAGTGTTACCTTTACGCAAGACGTAACGGGACCCATGTCTTTGAACAAGTTCCATCTTTGACTCATCATTCCACAGAGCATTATCCTGAAAGTCTTGGAGGTCATCTAGATGTCGTTCTGTTGAAAGCGAGACGAGCCTTCATGTTCTTTTGGGTCAGTAGTAGTTTAGAACCTTGCGACTCTCCCATGGAGGAGTCTTTCTGAATGTGGGATCGTGTACATTGACCTTCACTGAGGCCTCCAGCTCTCTGGATGTCGGTCGATGCTCTCTAGGTGTAATTTTGGTGGGCAGCCCACTCCTGGGACGGTTCACCACTGTTCCACGGCTTCTCCTAATGAGAATGGTGCCTCTCTCAGCGATTCGCTGGAGTCCCAGAGCCTTAGCAAAGGCCTTGTAACACTTTGCGGTCTGTAAATCGTAATGACTCTGTTTGTATGTGTATCTGAATCGTATTAGAATGTGGCATCATGTTCTGCTTTTTGAGACAGCAGCTTCACATTACCAGGCAGTTTCTGTTTAGGTGGTGTTTAGATTCAACAGGTGTGGCAGTAATCATGTCTGTGAAGTTGATTTAGTATCTAAGGGGGCATGTACATGCTGAACAGTCCTTCTGACAGCAGTACTCTACCGTTCAGGGCAGACGTGGTAATCATGGTTGTTGGAAGTGAGGTTACAGTGTCATCTTGCTGGAAATGCCTAAAATCATAGTGCTGCCTTATTCCAGTCACAGCCCAGGCACTGCTGGTAAACTGCTCTTAAGTTCTTAATGTTCTGTGGTTTCAGAGAGAGAGAGCGAGAGAGCGAGAGAGAGAGAGAGAGAGAGAGCGCGAGACAGAGCGAGAGAGAAAGAGAGAGAGAGAGAGAGAGAGAGAGAGAGAGAGAGAGAGAGAG
>JAVGWN010000901.1:0-10867 GCA_034552555.1 Semaprochilodus insignis
GCTGTATTACAGTAGATCATTAACTGTAGTACATTAGTCAGAGTCGATCAGCACACTGAGGTGTTTAACAGCGCTGTATTACAGTAGATCATTAACTGTAGTACATTAGTCAGAGTCGATCAGCACACTGAGGTGTTTAACAGTGCTGTATTAGCAATAGTTCATTAATTATATTGGGGTTAATCTTCTGGCTGCTACATTGTGGCATGTAAACCACTACACATTTGCTTGTTAAGTAAATATTTACCATTTGGTACATGTTTAATTAAGATTAGTTAAGCTTTGTTAGTGTATTACTTCATGTTAATTAACGGATTACTTCACTTTTGTTAGTCAACACAGCTGTCATACAGGAGGCTTCCTTTAACTTTCCACACTTATCATGCTGTTGTAAACGAGAAACATCTACTGTCCTGCACACTCATTACGACTTAATATAGACAATCAGTCAATCAGTTACATGTACAAAAGAGTTTGTTTTCCCTTGTTCTTAGATCTCCAGGTGGAGGCCTGCGGTCTGACAGACAGACAAACATTTACCTGGTACGGAAATGGACATAGTTTATCCCCCAGTCCTGACCAACTCCACCTGCAGCCGGTTAGCAGGGAGGATGCAGAGAGGTATCACTGTGCTGTACTGGATCAGAACTCTCCTGAGGTCACTCTTAATGTCACAGGTAAGTAGAGATTAGAAGGGGTTGTGCTGAACTGTTTGTTATCAAATATAATCCACAGCTGATGCAGCACCACAACTCTTTATCCTAGCAGAAAATCATTTCCATTAAGTGTAATGTGTCTTTCTACCTCTAGATGGCCCAAAGAGCATCTCAGTGTCCATCAGTCCCTCTGGTGAAATAAAGGAGGGCAGTTCAGTGACTCTGACCTGCAGCAGTGATGCAAACCCACCTGTGCAGAGCTACACCTGGTTTAAAGAAGGTGAAAGCTCACTCTTATACTTACTTTTAAAGCTTTTTTATTATATTTAAAGAAAAGTAGATGTTTACTGAATACATAAAACTTATTTTTTTATGTTTTGTGTCCATGTGTCTCTCCCATCAGAATGCTCAGTGATTCTGTGGTGGTTGGAGTTGCAGGATTCATTGTGTTTTTGATGTGGTAAGAATGAGGATTACTTTGATACAAATGCATCAGTTGTTTCCATGGTCCTTTATTTGAAGCCCCTATTAATTAAAACTTTCCTGAAAACAGGTGCAGGACGAAGAGAATGAAAGGAAAACATGATTACAAGGTGAGCTGTTAAAGTTATTGTAATGAAGCTGAACTTCACAGTGTAGTGTTTGTGCTGGTGGAGCTCATCTGATGAANTGCAGGACGAAGAGAACGAAAGGAAAACGTGACAACCAGGTGAGCTGTTAAAGCTATTATAATGAATCTGAACTTCACAATTTAGTGTTTGTGCTGGTGTAGCTCATCTGATGAAGCTCCTGAAGGGTTGTTTCCTATCCTTTCCTATCCCTCATGTTGAGTTGGTTTTGTGGGTCATTGCAGAATAAACACTCTCCAGGAACTCCACTAGCTGGACTCGTTACAGATCTCCACCTGTAGATGGCAGAACTGATCTAAGACCTGTCTTTAGGGAGTCACAGGTGTGGAGTAAGAGTGCTGACCAAGGTGCTGATTCTGAGCTTGCAGTTTGGGCTCTCCAACACAATCTGTGATTTAAACATGTTTTACAGTCAGTCTGCCAGTAATCCACACAGCATGTTTACTGTCGTCTAGTGTAATCACAGTCTTATTTAAAGACAGTTCTCTTGTTTTGGACGGGTTCAGTGATGGATGCTTTGACATTATGTATATTGTAGTGTTGGTGTAGAGTTAAACACAGTGACGGTCATGACTCTACCATCAGAAGTGCTCTTTTATTAAACACTAATAGAAAAGGCACATACTCACACACAAGCTCTTAAGGCAGATAACCACCAGCCACAGGCGTTACTGAGCTATGACTGCCATAAAAAGTAGCCTGTGCTGTTTTCAGTGTAACAGTCCTTACTTTAACACTAAACCTACCTCGAGTGTCTGTTGCCAGAAAACTTTTTGTTTGTGTCTCATTGGCAGTGCACCCCAGTTCCAGTTAAATTTCTTGTAGCATCTAACAAACTTTAGGTGCTTAAACTGGTGGTTCTTCTGGTGTACTTTCCAAACTGTTTACTGGCAGTGAGGTTTTAGAGGGTTTCTGAAAATATCCAACCATATCATGAAGGATGGGAACACGTACACGAGTCTTGAACCCCTCTTGATGTCCCTTATCTATTTACACATTGTTCATGTTTCTTTCAGCTATTATGCGTATTCTTCTTCTTCTGCTTCTTCTAATTGTTATTATTATTTTTATTATTATTATTATTACACAATGCGTAAGAGCCCCTAGTTCTTCACCAGGGTGTGCCTGTGTTAGTTCCTGCATTTTTTTTTTTTTTACTGTGAGTGTGAAAAACAAACCTCAAGCGTTACCAAGGAAACTGTTTAGACTTAACAGATCTACTCAACCATGTGTGGAAGGCGAGAGAGAGAACTCAAACTGTGGCTGAATTATGTGTTCGATACTACAATGTTGGATCAGTCTGAGCTCTGTTTACCAAGAACAGTATAGGTTACCACTAACAATAAATTATGATAAATTTAGACTGATATGATCAATATTTATTGAGCTACACATACAGAAGTAGTGTCTCTCAGTATGGTGTGGGGCCGCCATGTTTGCTAACACAACATGCCAGACGTCTCGGCATGGAGTTGTAGAGGTTCCTAATGGGGTCCTGTGATAATCCATCCCATGCAGCTTGAATATTCTCACACAGTTCCTGCAGATTGTGCGGTAGGGGTGGAGGTGGAGTGACATGTGACGCTTGACAACAAAAAATTCATCTTGGCGCTGACCGCGGTGCCTCCACACATATAGATTCGTTTGTCATCTCCACCAAGACAAAAGCGGGACTCGTCACTGAAGATGACCCGCTGCCGTTCTAAGTCACTCCATGACAGTCTGGCACGACACCATTGCAGTCTTTAGCGACGTTGACGTGGTGTTAAGGGACTGCATGCATGTAGTCCTTGATTGTGCAGCCGTCTGCCAATGGTGCTGTCACCTACAGGATGGCCGCAGTTGTGACTGTCAATTGCAGCGTTCCACGTCCTTGCTAACGTCACACGAGTGGCAGAGCGTGAAACTTGTCAAACCTACCCACCAACTTTCATTCCTGTAAGTTGATTCCTTCTGGGTGCAGTTATATGTGCAACTTTTCTTTTGAGGATGAGTGTGTAATAACCCTCTTCTCCTTTTTCATATTGTATTTGCCTGTGACTAATTCTGCAGTCCATGTAGAGGAAACGAGAGTGCTGGACTAAATTGCGTAAGTCAGGTTTGTGCTCGTAAATGTTCATCAGAATTCCAATCTCTCCAGTTAACTGTGAATCTGTTTTTTTTGTTTTTTTTGGTAAAGCAAATGTAGCTGCTGCAGTACTGCCCACACTGGGGAAACACAATCTCATATCTGCCTCTTGAATATTCTTGAAGCTGGAGTAGAAATACAACTTTAACTAAACTACTAAGTACTACCGTATGCAGTGCATTCGAAGAGAGGAAGGAAACACTGAGTGTGTGAAGAAGGAAGACTGTGAAAGAGTCAGTAATACACTTTGACGGGTTAACTGTAAAGGCTCTTCCTGTTCTCTGCACTCATTCTTTTGGTTCAGGAGTTGAAAGTGGCTTATTGAAGGTAGGAAAATCCTCTTACTGTTTTTGGAACTGAGTCAGTAAATCCTAGGTGAACTGAACTTTGTAACGTCTTTAGGGTAACAAGTGCTTGACTGTTGGTTTCTTGTGGTAATATCTAGACATGTGGAAATGTCTAGAACTCTCTTTAGTATGAGCTCTGTAATGGCTCTGTTAGTATCAGATGTTCTCCCGTTTCACAAGATCGTTTGGTGAAAAGATTCTTGGGAATTGAAGACAGTGCGACCTGATCTGGTCTCTTGGCTTCCCTGTCTGTCTGTCACTAGAAAGTCTTGCCTATATCAGCTTCCATAGGGTCATTTCCTCAAGTCAGCCCCCTGGAGTGAGCTGCACAGTAATACAGGCAGCAGTAGTAACTGCCGGTTTAGACGGACATACCATAACTATGAGGCTTTTGTTAGGCATTGATATGAGAGCAGGGAAAAACTAACACTGAGATACAGAACACTCAGAACTCATAATTTAACCTCTCATTAAGTGATAATGTCCAACAGTAATATGCTCTAGAGTTACATATTCCCGCATTACATTGGTGGAAGTTTTATCACCAGACTATCATAAACCAATGTGTCAGACATGAGGCAGGGTATATCTTAACCATTTCTGGTTTTTGTCACCACCGCAGTGAACAGTTGAGTCTTCAAGTTCCTCTCGAACTAAACATTTCTCATCAAAGCACTGTGAATGACTTTCTGTACATCTGAACCATTTAATTCTGTAGATTATTTTCCACTTTAGTAGAATAACTTCTCCACTAAATCTTCAGTCTTAAACTGATTAGGATTATTGTTGTTGTGAAATGTTACATGGTGTGATTGGTTACTTCTGTGCTTTGAACAGTCTGTGGTCATGTCCATAAAGGGATACATACTTGTAAACTCTGTTATTATATCTATATACATTATACACAAAGATCTTTTAAGAACTCTTTAATCGTTGCTCTGCTATGTGCCAATCAGTGTTGTGTTTCTTGACTGCTGGATCCTTTGTTGTTAATAGTTGACCCAGGAAGAGCAAAGCTAATACATTTAATTTATTTAAACTGGTGTGGGGGTGTGGCCATGCATTGTGCACACTTATTGTTGCATGTATTGCATGTATTGTTGTTGCTCATGCTATTAGTGTAGGTGTGTTATTTAGTGTAAAGTGTGTCTGTCTCTGTTTGCTGTTAAAGGTGAGGAACATTAGCCTATACACACAGTGTTTTCTAAATCTTCTCCTATGCTAACACTACAGTATGCTATCCTGTGGGTGCACTGCAAGGCCAGTTTAAAATATTATTTACTGAGATAGAAATAACACTGAGAGGTCACTTCTCAGGTAACAAACAGTCACAGGCCTAAAATAAACCAAATGTCCTGAAGAACAATATTAGAAGAGAATGCCTAATAAAGAACTTCAACTTTCAATACTGCAAAAATAGTTGCATGCACAAACAGTCAGCAAAACAGCTGGCTTACTTCTCATTTCTCTGGCTCGATCTCCTTTCCCTTTGGGTTCTCCTAAAAATGAAAGCAAGTATCTATAGGTGTTTGAACCAGCTGTTGTACAGCAGGCACAGAAGTAAAAATATTTTTTTCTGTGTCTGTTAATTTAAAAGCAGACATTTCTTAGCTGAATAAATGGAGGTTAAAGAGTAGGTTTTGGCTGGTTGTTGAAGTATTTAGAAACAGTCCCACCAGTATTAGCCATATTGTCAGGGAAAAGGTCATAGGAGTGTTGGTAGATCAACTTTATAAAGACTGGTGGTAGGCAGTTGCTATGGTGTTTCAGGTGTTTGCTGTGGTGTTGCCGCTAACAATGGTGTCGCTCATTGTGTAATCACTAATTAAGGCAGGAAATATGCTTATTGATTTTGGAATTGAGCAGACGTTCCTGTCTGTTCAACCAGCCCGGGGGACTTTCTGCAAACAATCCCCTGGAGCCCCACAATTTCACTCACACAAATGTTCACTTCCTGTGTTGTGGAGCTGCAGTGCAGCATAAACCGTAACTGTGAGGCATTTGTTAAGTGTCAAACTCCAGAACAGGAAACAGCCTCTCACCTCGCTTCACATATTGACCACAATTAACTTGTGATTCTTCTCTGTTGGTCTGGTGTTTTGTTTTTAATGAGCTGCATTTGATGTCAAACAACCGTTTGTCCTTATGGAATGTTTTCTAGTGTTGTTGGTAATGGTGGAAAGTAATGCATTATGTTTATTCTCCTTATATTACTTGAATATGAAAGCATATCTGAGGCACAATTAAAATAAAACAGTAATCCTTTGGACACTCAGTGGCATCAAAACAGCGGATAACAAACTTAGTATATCTCTACCCTCATAAAAGCTTGTTGTACATTCCATCTTAAAAACGTGGACGATATTAAGTTGACCCACCCTCCTTTCTAGCCATAACAGCCTCCACTCCTCTGGGATGGCTTTCAACAAGATTTAGGAATATATCTGTGATAATTTGTGCACTTTTGATCAGAAGAGCATTTGTGAGGTCAGACACTGATGTTGGATGAGAAGGCCTGGATCACGATCAGTGTTTTTATTCATCCCAAACATGTCATTCCTCAATATAGCATGTATACATTTGATTGAAATATCAATCTTCAGGCCCACAGGGCAAAACACAACAGCAGCACGTTACACAGGACTACACACAGTGTAGATACACAAAGTATCAAACAAAAGTGTATCATACAATAAATGGATCAGACTATGAATGTACAGAGCAGTAAATACACAAGACAGTAATAAACAGAATAGCCTGTGAGTGTGTGCTATGTGTTGGAAATTACTATGTTGAAGTTCATGTGTGCTTGGTAATTGTATTTTTGGGGTCTACTAGAATAGATTTATTTGCTTCAAAGTGTCATCCTGCTCCAAAATTCGCCTCCACATCACAGTGGTGTCGGTTTTGCTGTATCACTTTGAGCCAGAGGCTGGTCCTGAAAGTCAGATAGAACAAGTTAGTAGACCCGAGCCACCTTTGCCAGCTAGACTGGAACAGGAAGTTTCAGAGTGGTCAGTTTTTACTGGTTTAGCTCTCTGTGTGTTGTGAGGGAGTGCCAAGCTTGCCGGGAGGCGGCCAGTAAGGATTGTTTTATGAGATGATGTCACCTTGTACCAGAGAAAAGTGTTTTTAAATTGTGCAGCATCCCTGTTATGATGTTATGGCATAGGTTACAGTCAGTGGGATACTGACCTTATCGAGCCAGTGGACGTGTGTGTGTGGAGCAGTCTACTGCTCTCTTTAACTGATACCAGCTAAAAGGCACATGCACCAACACAGACTCATGGAGAAGGTCACCACCAGCCACAGACTTCACCCTAACAGTGAATCCCTATTAGACCCACTCCCCATCACAGAATACAACAATCAGCCCCTCTACTGGAGGCTGGGTGTCTCTCATGATCTGCCCTGCTAGCCATATCTCACAGGCTTCTAGAGGTCAGCACCAACCAGTAGCTTGCTACATTATATTCTTTAGTATTTCTTACAATTATTATTACACAGTGTTTCAGGCTGTTCATCTGTGTGTGTGTGTGTGTGTGCGTGCGTGCGTGTGTGTGTGCGTGCGTGTGTGTGTGCGTGTGTGTGTGTGTGTGTGTGTGTGTGTGTGTGTGTGTGCGTGCGCGTACGTATTATAGCAAAGATCTGTGAATAGTTAATCGGTGCTGCAATTATTATTATTTAAGGTGTAATGAGATTTGATTTGATTTGTAATGAAATTTGACATTTGATTAAGATGTTTGGATAACATGACTGCTTAAACCTCAGCAAATCAAATGTTATAGTGTTGAAATGTTCAGTAGTTTAAAGTAGTTTAGCCCCCCTACATGCTAACAGTGTTTCTTTAGTAGCTAACACTGGCAGTACTGTCGAATCAGTACACCCACTCACTGCCCTCCATGCATGATTGAACATCAAATTAGAAGGTATAGAAGTTTCTTTGTGTTTTCATAAAGCCCATGATGCACCAGTTAAAGCTCTCACTGCTTTCTTTTATTTACATGGTTGTCCTGTTATTTTGTCTGTTGCAGCTTGAAGTCTAATGGTACTGTTGGCTTAAATAACTGTGGTCATCTCAAATTACTGCAATTAGGTGATTATGTAATAATTGTGGCGGGCTGCTCTCCTAATTGTGAGAGCTAGAGATGGTATCCTGCATGGTAGTTGACATTTGACCAATGTGACATTTTTCAGTTCAGATTTAGAACACATTCATATGTGGTATTGAAATTCAACACTCATCCAATAAACTGCAATGTGTAAAACAGCCAAATCAGAATTCATCCGTTTTTATGTCAGTTCAGCTCAACATTAGTCATGCCTTTGAGGTTCAGACCTCATGAACATTCAGGATAAATGTCTATAATTTGCTAAGCAAGCATTTCCATCCAAAGGGAGGTCTGATTCCAGGCCAGTGGAAATGAGTACAGGCCTGATAAAAATCTGAACAGTAGATAGCAAGTCTCACATGGATAGTTATGTTAAAAAGATTAGATTAGAGGCTTTGATTAATGTTAAAATATCATTTTTAAATAAACGTATTATGTATAATCATCCAGGTTGCCATGGTGACCTCACTGAGACGTACTGTTTCCCTGGTGGTTCTGCTCTTCATCTCAGGTGAGTTAAGAGCTCTTACTGCTAATCTCCAAATGAGCTCATTCTTCATATCATCTGAAATAAACAGAAATTAGAAATGACTTATGAAAGACTATGAAATTAGAAAGACTTTATGCTGCATTTTATGCATTTTGTGTTCTGTGTTGCAGGAGTTGTTGCCCGGGATGAGTGGGCTGTAAATTACATGACTAAATCATTCTGTGCTCTAAAGGGGTCTACAGTGAACATGGACTGCACTTACAAATATCCAAGGGGTCTCTCTGTCAAGAAAGCTTTCTGGACTAAAGAGCGGCTTACATCTGGTTCAGAACCTCCTGATCTGTTAGCTGATCCAGAATACAAAGACAGGTTTGAATACCTCGGAGATAAACTCAGAGACTGCTATTTCATGCTGAATAATGTGAGAGAAAAGGACCAAACTAAATACTACTTCACCTTCATAACAGACCGACCTGGAGGAAGGTATCAAGGTGAAGGTGGAGTTGATCTTAAAGTCACAGGTGAGCTCCATCAGCAGAAATACTACACTGTACTTCATCCACTGGTGTTCAGGAACCACACAGCAGTTCTGTAATATAATTACACCACTACTTTATTTCTATCCTAATTCTTGTTCATACAGTGTGTTTTTAGAGCTGCTTTTAATCTTGGGTATGTGAAACCTTGTATTGGTGTAACAGTAAGCAGACTGAATGATAAGCAGCTGTGGTCTTTACAGACAAGGTGGTCCGTCCAATTTTTGACATGTTTTCTACATGTCATCTACAGTGATATATATATATTTTTGTAGATAGACTTTCTTGTATATATTGTTGCCACATTGTAATAAGTGAGCTAAATTTCTTCGGTATCAATAAAGTATCTTTCTAGCTAGCTAGCTGTCTGTCTGTCTCTGTCTATCTATCTATCTGTAACTACTAACAGTAATACTTAGTGATAATGAAATAACAATTAATCACTGAAAATGTAATTACTCTATGTTTCTGTTAATTGCCCCCATTTATCATTAAAGAAGTAGTGATCTATGCATTTATATTATACTGAACAAGGAAACATTATTTCCATAGTGTCTATGATCTTGAATGAGTTGTGGAGAGCATCTCACACTTAGTCTTCTTTTGAAGATTTTTTTTCTTTTGAATACTTAGTAACTTTGATTAATGCTGACCCTGTGTTATTACTCAATTAGGAGAAATAATAGAGAATTTTAAAAAAGTAAACAAATACAAATACTAACAAATTTGAATTTTGAAGTGCAATGGCTTCAAGGGCTACAAGTATTTTCACAATTGCCTTGTCATTTATTTTCCTTTCTGCAGAAATATACTGTGAAGAACTCACATATGTTGTGTATAAGTGTGTGTTCTCTTGTTCTCAGGTCTCCAGGTGGAGGTTCCTGAGAGAGTGATGGAGGGAGATACAGTCACTCTCACATGTAAAACCACCTGCAGTCTGACAGTCACACCAACATTCACCTGGTACAAAAATGGACATAGTTTATCCTCCAGTACTGACCCAGTCCACCTGCAGTCGGTCAGCAGGGAGCGTGCAGGCAGGTATCACTGTGCTGTACTGGATCAGAACCTTCACTCTCCTGAGGTCACTCTTAATGTCAGATGTAAGTACAGATTACATCTGTGAATCTTATTCGCTCTCAGAAAACAAAGCTGAGTGTTCATGCTGAACTGTTTGTGATTAAATTTCTCTACAGTAAAATCTATAATATATATAGTATAAATATATAAAAATATAGTATATGTGTTTCTGAGTGTTCACACCATGCACTTTTATTTCATACTCTGCTGAAATGACCAGTTCTAGAATTGAGCTGCGGTAGAGAGGTTATGCAACACTTTTCCTAACTGAGAATCTGTATTGAGTAACTTATTTATATTAATTCTTAAAAACTAATATTTCATTCTGATGTTATAATTTGGTGGACTTTAACCTACAACTACAATAATCTTCAGATGTTGAAGCTAATGTTGGATATACACAGTAAAATATGAGGCTAATAAGAAAAGCACCTGTATAAAGTGTAATGTGTCTGTCTACCTCTAGATGCCCCAAAGAGCGTCTCAGCGTCTGTCAGTCCCTCTGGTGAAATAGTGGAGGGCAGTTCAGTGACTCTGACCTGCAGCAGTGATGCAAACCCACCTGTGGAATGTACCTGGTTTAAAGGAGCATCATTAGTAGTGAAAGGAGAGACCTACACAAAGAAGATCAGCTCTGTGGACAGTGGAGGATACAGGTGTAGGTGCAGTAATGAACATGGAGAGAAAGAATCTGAAGCTGTAACTCTGAATGTTCTGTGTAAGTACATTCTGTGTGTTTCAGCAGTTCCATTTTCTGAACCTGTAATGTCCTGTGAGGACTAGATCACTCACTGCTGGTATTATTCAAGTGATGTTTAGTTCACCCGCTGCTGTTCTCCAATTTCTAGATCCTCCAAAGAACATCTCAGTGTCCATCAGTCCCTCTGGT
>JAVGWN010000903.1:0-13276 GCA_034552555.1 Semaprochilodus insignis
AGAGAGAGAGAAACAGAGAGAGAGAGAGAGAGAGAGAGAGAGAGAGGTCTCAAAGACAAACAGATGTCCTCAGAATCTGAGGTTGATTCAAGTTAACAGCATACAATACCAGTCTAAAGTTCAGACCCAACTAAATGGATGTTGTAGTGATCTTAAAGACTCGACAGGCTTACACTTAACAGCTCCAGCTGATGAGAGTCTGATACAATAAATATTCTACATCACATACACTATTGATGTATTACAATATTATATTTTTGGCATATTGCCAGCTGTAATATATATTTTGCTTTTTACCTTTTCAATTTATTGAATATTCATGATGAACAGATCAATAGAATTCATCCAAAATTGCTTAGATAAAAATCTTGTTATAAGAAACTCCATTGCAAGTTTTTAAGGTGGACTGTATAATTCCATAAGTGCTGTTTTATAGTTTGATGTCTTCACTTTTATTCTAAAGTATTAAGATCAACATAAGAACCATAACAGAAATTATATCATGAACTTGACTGAATTTGAGTAGAACTCATTGAATGTGAATAAGTCAAATGAAAAATGGACCTGAAAACCAAAACCAGAGCCGTAGTTCATAGTAACACCTCATTACAGTGCAAAATGCAGCAGCACAGGTCCTAACAAAAACAACATAAGAGAGCACATATGACCCCAGTTTAAAAAGCAGTGCCCTGGTTAACGGAAGCTTTAGCACACGTTCTGCCAGAAAGACTCCAGACCCTACACTGAAGTCTCTTTAATTCTCCAGAACTGTTATGCGTCCATTGTAAAATCTTATTGAGGCTTATATATTTCCTTCCATCACGCGCGCCTCCTGAGTCTTTCTGATAGAATTGTTTTTTTTATTTCTGCTGGTAGTTTTTAAGGCTCTAAAAGACCTCAAGGCATCTACTTACATCACAGAATGTCCTCCAACACATGAACGTAGATGTGCATATACCAGCCTGCTGCAATTACCTTTTGTGAAATATGCAGAAAACGTGGAGAGGCCTCTATGTTGCTTCTAAATTGTGAAACTCAGTTTCTCCTTTCTTTAGACAGAAGCATTTAAATATTAACGAAGTATTTAATTAAAACTGTTTAAATTTGGTCTATTATTGTCTTATATGGTTTTGAATGAATGTTTACATTGTCTTTTATTACTCTTAAGCTCATCACCCGTCAGTAAAGCACTTTGAGCTGGCACCAGTGTTAAAAGCACTATGATTAAATTAGTTTTATCCATATTAGGATTTTTCAACTTTACTAAAATGTAAATGCATGTGTGTACATTTTTTCCAAGAACCTTTTGGTACTTTTTTGAACTACAAACAGCAGAAAATAACCAAGGTATTAATGTAGCTTACACATGTGTCAGCTATGAATGGTGATATAATGGTAAAATGAAACAAAACAATAATATTGTTATAATAAGAAAACCACAAATAAATTACATAACTGTGAAACAATAGGTAAGTACATACATGACCTGAGCATCTCTCTTCACCCCTTTAATCACTACTGTGTTATTATTTAAGGTGAGCTACACGGAGTTCCTGTATTGCATAGCCAGTAGTTTCTATAAAGCAGAGGATTTAATACGTATATCATATATCTATCATATATGATAGACACCAACATTGCTTTGCAGGAGCATCCAATTAAACCTACATCCAATTAAACCGAACCAATTGATACAGTGACTCCACATAGTGGAGTCGTCTACCGTCCAGTTAGTAACCCATGTGAGGCACTGTGTCTGCTGTTGGCACTCTGCTGGGTCTTCTGTTTTCGTATCCCATGGAAGCTACTTGCGGGATATTCGTGTGGGGCCTCCTGCACTGAATGTGGATGTGATTTTTGTCGCTTGTCTGTTTACACTGACAGTTCTAGCCAGATGCTACTGGACATGAGCAAGCACCCAAGGATGGTCATGTGACACTGTGGATTGAAGAATGCTAAATGCCCGCAAAACGTCTCAACCATCTGGCACCCACTATCACGCTTCTTTCAAACGTCAATAATTCACGCCGCCTTGACATGAGCACACTGGCCAGTGTTCAGTTTCACTAACAAAATAACGCCTCACAACTTATACAGGTGTGTGCGTTCCCAAGCCCAGTCTCCTGAGGTAACACCACTTCACCATTATTTTACATACTGCAATCCCATGACCTTTGGCATGTCACTATATGTCTACGAAAGTGGTGTACCTGTATCGGGGTGGCGGGGGGTGGCTGGATGGGTTGTGGAGGTGCAACCCTGCTGGTAGCTGATAGGTCCTCAGATTGCAGGTCGTGAACAGTAGTGGATATTATCTGCCGGTTTCTATCAGGAAATGTAAAATAGTTAATTAGTTATAGTTAATAGTTATCAGTTTTCATCTGAGTTGATGTTCAGTATCAACTAAACTGAAGTCCACAAGTTATATGCTACAGAGGCCAGACTGGGAAAACGTTTAAACACAAAGAAACTATGTGACAACTTAGATTTGATAAGAAATCCCTACACTTGAGTAAGTGAGTACATTTTAAGAATAAGTTAGGCTTACCATGGTGATTGGGAACTTTCCTGCACTGCACGGATCCATTGAAACATCCATTGAAAGCCATAAGAAGAAAGATTTTCTAAATATGAAACAAATAAAAAACAAGACAATCTGTCATTTAAATCAAAATTGATCATGCAAATAATATTTAAAATTATTTTCACTTGTCTTTCATTATTTTCCAGTGCATAACCTTACTATATATGATTATTAGGACTATTAGGAGTTTTACCACTGATAAGGGGCAAAAAGTGAACCACCAAAAATTACATACTTAAGCCCACACAAGGTGTGATGTTATTAACAGAGACCACAGAGACCAAAGAACTGGCATGCACAAACATACACCTACACTCAGCCTTTTTTCAAACTTAATGAACTGTGAGTCAAAACCTAAAAACGTTATTTCTTCAGTTTCTATATGCTATTTTTTTGGAAAAACTGTTCATGGCAAGGCTTTCAAATGTTAGTTTATTTACCAGTTGCAGTGTTGTAGGGGTGTAGAGCATTGAACTTTGGAAATGTAACTCTATTTAAGTCCATGTGTGTGTACAGGACACTGGAAAGGTGTGTCCATGGGGCTGCAGCAACGTAATTTTTCCGGATTGCCTCTGCTAATAATTTGTTAAATAGGTTATAATTCCAAATTCCATTATACACCACTTTTTTCTTTTCCCTTTTTTTCCCCATAACATATGCTGTTGGGACACACACAGGAAATATCACTGCTACACTCAGTGTTGGGAAGGTTACTTTCAAAATGTATTTCACTACCTAATACAAAACACATGCTCTAAAACGTCGTTTGTAACGTAATCTGTTAGACTCTTACTATTACAATTAACATTTAATCATGTAAACCATTTTTCAGAGCAGCCTTACACAGATTGCCTATGTGGTAGCCTATATTGAATGTAAACTTGGCACTGCATACTACATAAAGCTAACACACTGAATCTGACATTAGCTAATGTTAAATTAGGAACTGACAATCTCTTTCATGCAAATGATATATAAGCAAACACAAATAAGCTTTGAACCGTATTCATTTAAAAAGTTATTACAGAAAATCCAGAAAATGGTATTGACACATTACACATTGATTTTCAGATTTTGGGACACATTTACTTCAAAACATTGCAATCTAACAGCACACCAATGGGTGGATCTTTCGCCAGCCAACGGATCCCAAGGTTCACTGTGAACAGGAACAGCCGTGCAGTGAGCCAAACAGGAAATCCTCATTTCGGTTCAGCCTTCGCCAGCCACCACCTGCCTTCATAGACCCCGTCCTTCAAAGGACAGAGCTCTGAATTTGGAAACAGCCCATGTGGGGCCTTGAATTAAAATGAAACAGTATTGTCTCAAACTAATGACCGGCTGATGAATCTGCCAAATTGAAAAATAAGCATGAATGAAACGTTTATTGATTCTCTGTTTTGTTGTGTGCTTATTTTAAGGGCGGAGTTTGTTTTTGGATTATTATTATGTTTTCTATTTTAAAAGCTCAAGTATGTCTCCTCATTTCTTCTAGGGGGTTTTTGGCTGAAAGAATTTCTTCTGTCTGTTGATTTGGAGTCAGGGTTAGTTACCACTAATGTGCACAGCAGGTGATTTGAACCTGCAGCTTATTATGGCACTCTCTCTTTCTCATCTCTCTCTCTCGCTCTCTCGTGTCACTCACACACACACACACACACACACACACACACNTTGATTTGGAGTCAGGGTTAGTTACCACTAATGTGCACAGCAGGTGATTTGAACCTGCAGCTTATTATGGCACTCTCTCTTTCTCATCTCTCTCTCTCGCTCTCTCGTGTCACTCACACACACACACACACACACACACACACACACACACACAGGAAACCAGGGTGGATCACAAATGAAAGTCACACACCACCCACACTACTCATCTCTTCCATATCGTCACTCCAATGTTTTTATTTCTCTCTTCCAAACCCTTACACTCTCTCTCTCTCTCTCGCGCGCGCGCGCGCGCGCACACACACACACACACACACACACACACACACACACACACACACACACACACACACACACACACAAATTTGCAGTCAAATTCACTGATGATCTCAGCTTAGAGTTGAGCCACAACACAGACATATGAAGTGAGCATTACATTTAAACTGCCTACTGAAGTCTCTAAACTGCTCAAACAAAAGCCTTCTTAATATACACTCATCAGTGATAATCCATCCCATGCAGCTTGAATATCCTCACACAGTTCCTGCAGATGGTGTGGTAGGGGTGGAGGTGGAATGACACCAGAACTTCTGGACGTGTGACACGTGACAATAAACCGTTCATCTTGGTGCTGACCACTGTGCCTCCACACACATGGATTCGTTGGTCATCTTCATGACCCCATGACAGCCTGGCATGACACCATTGCAGTGACATTGGTGTGGTGTTAAGGTTCGTTAATGGTTTGTGTAGGTCTTCCAGATCCTTCATGTCACTGGAGTGTGTCGCTTTCTATCCACTGCCATCAAGAGCATGCAATGGTAGCATTTGCTTGACCGGTATGGTCCACCATACGCTGATAAAACCATCGGAGCCCCATGACACGACCCCTCTCCAACTCTTCCAACTGCTCAAATTGCTTTTGAACTCTTCTCTGGCACATACTTCGCTTACAAATGATACTACCAACACAACCGCATGTATCAGAATGGAAAGCACGCGCTACTGGTCACTCAGGTGCAGCAAAAAGGCCCATCCTTGCCTACATCACATGCGCAGCCAAGCAATCATTTACATGTCTCACAATGTCAGAATTACCCAGTGTATATGGATGACATTAAAACGAATCCACATTAATGTTACTTTATTAGGAACACCTGTACACCTACTCATTCATGCTATGATTTAATCATCCAATCATGTGGCAGTAGAGCAGTGCATTAAAGCAGCCAGATGCATTCAGTTCAAAAAATGATTGTTGATGCCAGATGGACTGGTTGGAGTATTTCTATAGCAGCTGATCTCCTGGAGTTTCCTTCAAGTACATCAGTCTCTTTAGTTTTCTCAGAATGCTGCAATGTAGGACAGAAAAAAGAGAGTTGTGTCCTACTTCACTCGTTGGGTGGGTTGCATGACAAACATTCCTTCTGCATGCGGATCATGGCATGAAAATGTTTGGGGACCCCTGATACAGACTGTAGTTTAGAAAAATGTAAGCATGGATGAGCAGGTGGACGATGAATGGATGACTGAATGTTGAAGCTATGCTAACTGAAGTGCTGTCCAGTAAGGCATAGTGAGCATCAGGTGCTACAGCCTCATAGGACACACGCACACGGCTAAAATAAGCTCCATGTCTGGCCCATTAGATTACACTGCTGAGTGGACAGATCAGCTGCCATGCTCCATTTGCACGTGTGTGTCTCTGTGCGTGTGCACGCGCGTGTGTTCATGCGTATGTTCAGGAGACTTTGATTTGAGCAGCTGCCATTAGGCCTATTCTGAAAGTGAATTTACTAGATTTTCCATCCCTAGCAAGTGCAAACACACACACACACACACGCACACACACACGCACACACATTCATGGACACAATAAGATGAAAGTGTAATCTGCTCCCCTCATGTGTTATCTCCCCTCCCAGACACTATGTTTACTCTAGGGTTCCTCCCAGTTTGACCCTGTGCTATGCCTCTCTCCCTCCTTCTCCCTAGTATGACTGAACTCATTAGTGTTTTGGTTCCACACAGGCTGCGTAATTATTTGGCTGTGAGAGAGATTCCCTGCTGTGGGATGTCGTGTGTTTCACTTCACGCATGTGTCTGATGCTCTAAAGCTCTTTTGCTTCCCCACCCAGCAGTCTTATACACTAACAGGAAGTGATTTTAATCTTACTATAAATTTGTTATTATTCCAGCAAAGCCTTGCAGCTCTGAAATTTGATTTAGAGTTTTAGCAACTTCTGAGAAGACAAATGTGACTAACATTATATTATTCATAGTAGTTTAATGTTCATTCAAGTAATAAGATAAAAATGGTTCTATTAGTCTATTTATCAAACATTTTAAAATAGCATTTCAAACAGTGACAAAAAAAATGAACAGTCTGGTGATAAATTAAAAGAAAGACGAAACAAAAAAGGTGTCTTAGTAAGGTGTTGCCAACACAAGCCAAAAGGAAAATAAGAAATCGTTGCACTCAGATGGAAGCATGGGACTGATATGATCAATATTTATTGAGCTACACATACAGAAGTCTGTCTCTCAGTATGGCGTCAGGCCACCGTGTTTGCTAACCCAACATGCCAGACGTCTTGGCATGGAGTTGTAGAGGTTCCTAATGGTGTCCTGTGATAATCCATCCCATGCAGCTTGAATATCCTCACACAGTTCCTGCAGATGGTGCAGTAGGGGTGGAGGTGGATCTTTCTCCTCACTGCAATGACACTGCTGGACTGAGAATAGTCCACCAACCAAAACTATCCATCCATCCATCCATCCATCCATCCATCCATCCATCCATCCATCCATCCATCCACTTATGGGCAGCATCACTTGACCACTTAAAGAACAGATGAGCCATCGTCTCTGGCTTTACATCTACAAGGTGGACAGCAGTGTGTTGACAGAGTGGACACACCAGGACATTACACACTAACACCTCCACCATGTCAGTGTCACTGCAGTGCTGGGAATGATCCACCACCCACATACTACCTACCCTATGGTGGTCATGTCCATAGATGAAGGAGCTGAAGTTGGGCTAAAAATATAGAAAGAGAGAAACGGGTGGACTACAGGCTATAACGACAAAGTCCACCTACATAAAGTTGATACAATGGACAATAAGTGTAGAAATAAGGAGGTGCACTTAAGTGCTCAGTGAGTATATATTCTTGCACTGTATTCTTTACATGTGCATATTAATGTGTTATCATAACAGGCTTATAATAGAAGTGATTGGTTTTCATGAACCAGTTTGTCAATCTTACTGATTGGACCATAAAGACTCTGCATATAGAATCTGCATTGCACTGTCAGCTTGAAAGGCTTCAGACAGTACTTCTTCCTAATACTTCTGTAATTCTTTTTATTGTTTAATATTCACTCTTGTATATTTGTTGTCACTGTTGTCATGTCCAGAAATGAGTGCTGTGTCAGTGCTGCACTGTCGTGTCTGTTTACTGTGTGTAATGTCTGTTTATTTTATCGTATTTATTGTATTGTTTTTTGTTTACATACATGTGTCTGCACGTTTGCACTTTGTACTCCGTTGTTCCATATTGCACCTTGTTCCTGGAGGAACGTCATTTCACTCCACTGTGTACTTGTACATGGATGGAATGACCGTAAGACCCTCTTGACTGTCGACTTGAAAATGCTGTGCAAATAAATTTAAACTGAACTAAATTAAATTTTGTACACTACAGTATGAACCCGTTGTCTCCATCTGTAATATGGTGTGTTGTATTGGCCTCCATGCTGCATTTTCACACAGCCTGTGTCTAAAAACAAATCTCATCTCCCTGTGTTTGTTTTGTGTGAAGGAGAAATAAACAGAAGTGCAATCACACTCAGGATTGTTCTCCAACTCCCCCACTACCTGCTGTTAATGACAGCTGAAAAAGAAAAGCTCAGGGTTTTGTCACCTTACAATTACAGACTGTGTTCTGCATAATTAGTTACCCCACTTTACCTTGTTCATTAATAGTCAGGACCACCACAGGACCACCACTAAACGGGTACTATTAGGACAGAGGATCACAGCAGTGATAATAGCATGGTAGTGATGTATTGGGTGTTAGTACACATTTATCAGACACAGCAGTGCTCATAAAATGGACAATGAATGTAAATACAGATGCAAGTTTTCTTTTTTCCCCCCTCCAAGAGCAACCTTCTTTAAAAATTAACCTGCCAATGAACTTTAATAGTGATACTGTAGAAGATCCACCTTTACTTCACTAAAATAATCTTTTCAGTGGAAGGTTCTTAAGATAATCACTTCTGTAAATGTGATGTGTGAGCAAGAAGAACCTTTGTAAAGTTCAAGGAAGCACCAAATCAAAGTTGGCTTTCCAACTTCATCCTAATGTCTTTAAGAAAGTGCAGTGGGAACTAAATCTGAAAGATCAATACAACTCTTAGAAAGAACCTTGTATGCAAGAAAGGCAAAACAAAACTCCCACATGAGAGCGAAAGACCTAAAGGAAGGTTTGCAACAAGAGTCACCAGAAAGACATCGCAAAAATTCAACGTGTGAAGTATGTATAATGTCTACAGTACGGTGGCCGAGAAGTGCAAAACAAATTAACATTTCAGAAAACAAAATTATTACAAAAGTAAAAACAAATTTACTAGACATGAAACACTTTTACCAGTACCGAAACTTTTACAAACTGAGTTCTGATGTAAAGGGCGGGTCTAACACACAGGAAGTGCTTGTTGCAGACCCTTGTCAATCAAACTGTTTGGCGGTGGTAGAGTGGGTGGAGTTTGAGATGGTCACGACGCTAAAGCATGATTTGTCCATTTTGTGGCATGCGTTTTATCCAGCTGGTTTTTCCTGGTGAAGGTCTTTAGAGTTTTTAAAAGAGCAGACAGGAGAAAAAGACGAACAGGCGACTCCAAACCACGTGGGCTGTAAAAGCTCTCAGACATTAAGCTAGCTAGCTGGTTCTCCACTATAGCTAGTGTTACAGCCCACTTACCTTCCTTAACATTTCCAGCTCTAAGTGGTTTAGATGTCGCCTGTTCGTCTCTTACTTCCACTCTAGGGTTAGGGTTAGTGTGTGTGGGTTAGTGTTAGGGTTAAGTTGTGTAGGTTAGGGTGTGTGGGTTATTTCACGTAATTGTGGTGTTAACCGTGAGGTGAAGTTCTATGGCTATTGGTGACCATGCCCTCTGAGTCAGTAGCTCCTGCCCTGTGATCATTAAAAGAGTCTTGGACTGTAAACAGCTTTGCCTGTCGTTATTGGATCTCTGGGCAAGTTCTGCCCCTGAAGTCTACCTTTACGTTCACCTGAGAATCCCAGCCCAGGTTCTCCGAGATGAAGAACCAATTGAGGACATGATTTGCACTTGCACACATAGCTTTGTAGCTAATTAAGTTTGTTTGTCATGGACATGAATACCACTTTAAATGTCCTACGCTCTGTAGAGTCAGGGTCACACGGTGAATTCCACAAAGAGATATATTCAGCTTTGATGCAGTCAGCCAGGCATCCCACTGAACAGCAAAGTGACACCCTAACACTGAATTCTCTAAAGCGCTGAAGGAACGTGCTCTGAACAAGCACAGAGCCAGCTGTGAACAGTATAAGGAAAAGTTTAATTGACAAGGGTCCGCAACAAGCACTTCCTGTGTGTTAGACCCGCCCTTTCCGTCAGAATTCGGAGTTTGTAAAAGTGTTTCGGTACTAGTAAAAGTGTTTCACGTCTTTGTAAATTTGTTTGATTTCTGTAATTTTGTTTTCTGAAATGTTAATTTGTTTTGCACTTCTTGGCCACCGTACTACACAAACCAGGGGCAATTTGGAAATAAGCACTTTCACTGATAAAGCAAATATGGGAATCTTTGGCCACAGTCACCAAAGGCATGTTTGGAGAACAAAAAAGAAAAGCATTTGATGAAAAGTACACCTTGCCAGCATGGAGGATCTATTATGCTTTGGGGTTGAGTGGAAGTCATTGGCACACGGGTAGAGGGAAGAACGGATTCACCATCAACAAATTCTGGAAACGCATGAGGAGCTAAAGCTGAAAAGAGACTGGCTTCTACAGGATGCTAAACCAAAACACCTTAAATTCCACCATCAGCTACTTCAGGAAATGCAAGATAAGGCTTATGGAATGGTCTTCACCCACTCCTGACTTGATCATTAAAAATCTGTGGGTAAATCTGAAGTGTGCTGAGTAGGCTAGATGGCTAAAGAATAACACAGAACTGGAAGCATTCTGCAAAGAGTTCTGGAAGAGTGGGTGAAAATAAATAAAATAAAATAATAAAAGTGAAACTGATTGAAACCTTCAAGGTGGCTACTGTGTTTGCACCCAAAAGTGGTATTACCAAGTAGGCTGTCCAAACCTTTGCATAAGCTACAATTACTGCTGTGGAATATGGTTTATGGGAAACATTTTATTAAACAAGTTTGCTGCAAGGGCTGTGTTTACTTCTTTCCATGAATTATGAATTAACAGTATGCCATTTGGCCAAACGTTTGCATATGACTAAAGACATGATGGAAAAATACAGCTACTCAAAGATTTAAACTATATACTGGCTTCAAGTCGGAGGTCATGAGTACGACTTATGTTGGTACCACTTTAGAATAAGGCTACCTAATGTTAATGATCCGTTACTACAAAAGTGAATGTGGGCTCACTGTTAGGGTAACATCAGGTCGCTGTTGCCCTTCTTATTTGTGTTGTAACTTATGTTTATTACCTAATAAATAAATTTGAGGTGTTTGACCTAACAAACAATCATTAATGAACTCTTTTTTTTCAAATATCATAAACACTTCATAAAGGTTCTTATTCTAAAATGATATGCTTATGTTTAACTTGGGTTTAAATGGTTTTGGACAGAAATAAGTTGTAATTTGACCCTGACTGAGTTCATCAAGCCTTCTGGAGAATCAGAGATGGATCCATTTAGAGCCAATTGGGTCTATTTAGAGCTGCAGTTACACTATAAAACCACCAGGAACTAAACTTCTTGAATTAAACTGAACCGAGTATGGGGGCTGGCATCTAATCAGAAAAGCTGGCAACAAAAATCCTCATCCCCAGAGGAGGATGAAAACGGAAAAAGCAAGGGATGGGCAGGCCTGTAAAAGAAAATCAAATGAAAGAGAAAGAGCAAAGGAGCGAGGGAGTCCAGCTACTTTTATTGTAGTGAAATACCACAAGCACAAAAGGAAAACAAATTAAAAGCGCCTCCTGGAGCAGATGTGAAGAACCAAACTGAGCTTCTAACACAGCAGTCCAAAATGATTAACACCTCTGCATGAAGCTGATGCTTCCTGAGGACACAAGCCGGTGTACTCCCACTATACAAAACTGTCTTGCTCCCTCTCACACAAATGAGCAGTAGGAGACAGATTTAGCAGCACTGGTTTTCACTATGGGGCAGGGAGATGGCAGAAACGTGTTCAGGGCTGGGCTGCAATGTTTCATCCATCAGAGACTTGGGAAGTCTTTCCATGGAAGAGATCAGGGGATGTCATGTGGCCCCTGACCCAGGGAGAGGCTCTGGCAGCAGAATACACACTCCTCTCCCATGCTCTAATACAGAGGTCATATGATGTCATAAGTTCATAATGGTAGTTTTACTTAGTTATATTAGTAAACAAAATTGGTCATGACAACTTATGACATCATATACCATGATGTATACTACAACACCACCAACAACAACACCAACAACAACAACACCAACAACAGATACTTGCATATATATTTTTTTATTTAACCTTAGTTTAACCAGGCAAGTCAATAACAAATACTTATTTACAATGGTGGCCTTGCAAGCAGCAAAGTCAGTTGAGTAGGAAAGAGGAATAAAATAAACAGCAAGGAAAACAAAGAAAAAAATAAAATATAATTTATAAATAATAAAAATGAATAAAAATAAATACAACACAATATCAAACAGACACATGTTGGGCCTAAAAATACTTAGCTCGTGGGAAGACGGGCACAGTAAAATCAGTAAAAGTCTCCCATGTGAGATATAATAAACAGATCTGCATAATAAGTGATTTGTATTGAATATTTCATACGCTGCACTGTCCTTAATCAAACTAATGAAACAGTCAGTGGGTCAGAAGTGTATTTAACACAACACAATACCCATAAATATTCCCAAATTACCCAACGCTTCACTCAAAATAATCCATGCTTTTTGGTTGTGTTTAGGGTCTACCAGGTTTTGTGGTCTAGTACTGTTGTATAGTCATCAACCTCAAATCAGCAGCATTGTTCCAAACTGGAAATAGCGGAAAATGATAAATCTGTCCCTGATCCACTCAGACCGGCCAGACAAACGTGTGAAGATGATTAGTGAAGTTTACTGGACCCCAGTGGGTTTTTACAGGTTAATCTTATGGCTGTTTTATGAACAGAGTATATGATCAACAGTTGATCTGATTAGAGTCTGTCTCCTGCTGATAAACACCTTACTGAAAGATCAATGTGAAGCTGAACACAACTGCACATAAAGATAGAATTGGAATCTAAAGGCTGAATACAATAGACTGTGGAAGGGCAGCATCTCCATTTTATTTCTCCACCGGGCTTTTCTTTGTCAATGCTTCCTGAAGATTACGCCTGAAAATCTTTAACAAGCCATTTCATTTCTACCACAGTGCTGTCAGCAGGCTCCAGCCCAGAGCTGACACACCAAACTGACTGTTGACAGTTCAATACAGTTCCACTCAACTTCCTTTATTAGTATAGTGACTGACTACAAAGCAGCTTTACAGAAAGACCCAAGTGAGACCCGAAACACAAAGAGGAAGAAACCTTAAGAGGCGCCAGAAGAGGACCCATCCCGCTCCGTTTCCCCTCAGACCGTACAGGCACCCCCTTAGTAGCAACTTCTCTTTAGTTTTGGTGGCCATATAGCATTAATCATTAGTCCATACTTGAAAGTGTTTGATCAGCCTATTCTTGAGAGTTGGGTTTGTGGAAAGCCTGGTGTGTTTGAGAAGCACTATTGTGATGCAAAAATGGAGG
>JAVGWN010000904.1:0-10691 GCA_034552555.1 Semaprochilodus insignis
CGAGGAGACCTCTTCAGTACGAGCTCAACGAGAACCTGCCTCTGAACGAGCAGATAGCCGGGATTCATAAGCTGCTCCAGGCTCCTCTGAAGGTAAACCAAGACTCTCTCAGTGAACCAGGCAGGACCCTCTGATTCACATCAAGGGTTTTACCTGCTGCTTAGTGCTCACCGGTATCCGGGAATCACCGGAGGTGGGCAGAGTAGCCTCAATCGATACTGGAGTAATAGTACTGATATCAGTGGAAAACACCGACACAAGTAAAAGTGCCTTCATGTAAAGCGACTTGAGTGAAAGTGGAAACTACTAGTACTGAGTAACCTAAATCCAGCAGCTGTCAGCACTGGAGCTGCAGGCTGTGTGGCTCGATTTTTCTGTGTGTGATTATTTTGGCCCACAATAAATATATATATATACACATACATATACACACATGAGTAGAAGTAAAAGTGTTTACTGTAGGCAAATGCCCAGCTGAGTACAAATCCATGACTATAATACTGAACTCTACATGTACTTGAGTCAGTGAAAGAGAAATTGGATGATTTGGTACATTCTGTGGTGCAGTTTATATAAAACAAAGTTTTCATGAGGCATTTATGACAACATTTGCAGTGTTTGCCAGATGTTATTCTAATCGTTTATAAGCTTTTCCTTGTTTACTAATCTGAAAGTCTTTAATAGTGAGGCAAAGTCAATTAAGAAGAACTCTGGAACTGTTGTGGATGTAATATTTGCCCTTCAAAACCATATAGGTCTTATTTTTGTTTGTATTTCCCTGGAGTCAGTTCATGACGTTTGTGTGGTTTTACCAAAGGAGGGTAGTAACTAGTTACAATGACTCTAGTACATGTACTTCAGTAAATTACTGGTAGTGATTTGTGGTCTGAGTATTTTGTAGTAGTAATACTTCTACTCGAGTATATTAGTAAGTAAAGTACTCTCCTTTATTACTAATTCTACAAATTCCTTTTTTGTGTTTATTTTCTTTCTGCTTTGCCTTTTTGGTCACGTTATTAAGTTTTTCAAGAATAGAAAAATTGAGGCGCACAGACTTCAGCTCCTGTGCTGATAGATGCTGGATTTACTAAGAAGTTCCACTGCAGTTCTACAAGTTACTCGGTACTAAAGTAGTTTTTGAGCTGATACTTTTGTACTTTTACTGAAGTTGTTTTTTTATGAAGGCACTTGACTTGTTACCATTTTACCGAAGTATCAGTACATTTACTTGAGTATTGATTGAGGTTACTCTACCCACCTGTGGGTTTTACATCCCAGGAACAGTCTTGATTTATTTTACATGAGGCTGTGTTTGCATACCCTAAAGACTGATATGTAATTAAATCTGATTGTTCTGGTTGGCTGCTCTGTATGGTGCTTGAAAATGCAGTCTGAGCCAAAACACTCCTTATAACTTCAGCGTGAATGGGCGAAGCTAAACTCCAGATTGAAAATTTGGATATATGTAAATGCACTAGAGTTACTGACCCGTAGTATGTGACTTTGGTTCAGGTGAAAAATGCCCACATGCTCATTTGATGAAAGAGTAATCTGATGAGCTCTGCTCTGATTGGCTGGTTTTACAGTGAGACACTGCAGTGATCACACAGAAGCGACTTGTCGTAGTGGACACAAACAGAAAAGTAAAATGAGCCTCTGTGTAAATAAGCCTCATGCTATTTAGTTTACTATGCTAGTTACTTGGGGCTAATGCTAGTAGCTAACGTTACCTATACTAGCTATTTGCTTTCCATCTGGACATCAACACCAGTTGTTCCTCACTATGGAACTCTCAGTTTATGATCTGCTTCAACCAGCAACCACGGATACAATCACACAGCATGGCTGCTGCGTACAGCCTGTTTTTGGGGTTATGATGCTAATAAAGGTGGAACTGCTCCTCTCTTCAGTCTCTTCAGTGTTAAACGTTGAAGCTGCTCCATATTGTCCATAATGAGAAACTTTCCAGAGTGAAACGTGCAGAGCAAACTAATAACTTGGATTGTTTGAGTTTTTCGTTCCACCTTAAATGGTACTGTAGTTCTATTCTGGTGCCTGTGCAAGCTGTAGCATTTAAGGTGAAACGGAATAGTTGATTAGGAAGCTGGCGAATAGGAAGCCAAATGCATGCCTGCTGACAGTTCATTGGAAGGGTAATGGAGAGTGCAGACGTCTCCTTCACAGCCTGGAAAGGTACATTTCTGCACTTATAATCCCCAATTGCTATTGCTCTGTTCAATCAACCTTTTTCTACATTGACCTTCTTTTTTCAGTGCCGCCAAGCATATAAATCTTCAAGGGAACGAATAACAAAAATTTAATATGGTTACATTGAAATGACAATATAAACAATTTGGCAACAAAATCAAACAAAACAAATCAACCAAAGAATTTAAAAACAAATAGAATTTCATTAAAAAAGGCAAAAACAAGCAATACTAATATAATAAACCAATTAATAAGATTTTAACATGGAAGGGTAAATGTCCAAACTCAAAAACAGTGATACAGTTGAGAAAAAAACAACATTTTAAGAATAAAAGTTGTAAGAATAAAAGACTAAAATGAATAAAAACGATAAACGCAGTAAAAACAGTTGTCTTTTTTTTCTGCAGGGCTAGAATCTGGGCTGGTATATGTAAATATGGGGGCGTCTGTTTATGGGCCAGCACTGCTGCTGCCTGTGAGGACACACTGAACTTTTGATTTTGCATCCTGCTTGTAGAGCTAGATGTGTAAATTAGGTTGTAAACGTGTGCAGCTGTGAGTTTATATAGCACATAAATCAGGTAAATGATGTGCTTTGTGTTGTCCTGTAGCCTATTGTGGCCCACTGTGTAGCTGTTTGTCATGTTATAGACTGGGTTGTACTGTGTTTAGGTTCTGCCTCAAACAGTCAGACTAGTATGTACTTATGTCTAGGCTGTTTAAGCAAGATAGCCTTGGACCGTCTCTTCTTTCCACAGGTGGAGGCAATTGCTGTAGTGACTCTTGCCATGGGGTTAATGTTAATATCAGGACCCCATTTTATTGAGGAGTTAAAACCCTTTTACTGGCCCATGTGCCCTGGACTCTAATCTGTGGTTTCGGTGGTGATGGAACCCATTAGAAACTTGGTTTGAGGTCGGTGTGTTAAGGCCTACATGCCTTTTACGTGATGTTTAGATTGTTCCTGATTATTGGTTACTAATATGCGGCCTCGCTGACAGGCGTGTATTAAGGCGTAGTGGTGGGTTCATTGAGGAGTAGGAGGAGGTAGCTAATTGAATGGCTTGCTTGGAATTACTTTATCATGTTGAAGTGGATGGCAAACCTTCTGAATGATGCCAGGGAGTTTGTGCAGGGCGTTCCAAGCCACATTGCCTCATCCTAAATCCCTTATCAGATAAATAACCCACATAAGGAATTAGTTTCCAGTATTCTCACTGGCTGTCAGAGTTGATGTCGGGAATGATGTTGAAATCAAAGAGAAGCAGAAGAGTAATGGCAAAGGGAACTGAAAGTTAAATATCCTACATAGGAGAGATCCACCCCAAGTTGCACAAGTGGAATAAGACCAGTGCAGTGGTCTTGATGGTTCTGTGTACCATACACTGCTGTGTGAATCGAGTTTAAGTCTAATGTTTTCAGTGATGTAAATCCAGATTTTTTTTGCTGCATGTATAAAATGAGTCTAATATGCGAGGCTAAACCATTAATACATTCGTTTTGAGTATGCTATTGAATATTATCATGTTCGAAAAAGAGATGTTATTGGAATAACAGACACATTTCAACATTTTCTGAAACCGTGTGCTTCTGTAAACTAATATCAGTCAGACAGGAAACAAACTTTGGTTTATCAAGCTAAACGCTGGCTAGCTACTAGACAATGGTGCAAACTTGTTCAATGTTGCCAGATTGGGTAAAATTTTTTTTTTTTTTTTTTTTTTTTTTTTTATATGAAAATAAAGTGAGAGTAAATGTATATACATATCGTCACTGTCCAATGAAAAACATGTATCTCATTATTTGTTGGTTTTTGTGCGTCATTTGAACCCAGCAGCTGCTGTTTACACTGTGTGAAAATTTCATGACGAATGGCGTGACAGTGACTATACACACGATTATTGATTTTCATTATTTAATTTATTTTCACCATTATTTGTTTTATGAAATACCATAAAATGGGACTCTGGTGGATTTTACGCAATCTGGCAACAATAAACAGTTTCGACTCATGGACTGGTAAAGTTTGTGTCCTGATAGACTGATACATACTGGTACACAGAAGCACAGGCTTAACATAAATTGAATTAAATAGGGCTGGTATTTCTAAGGCTTTACAGAATTCGAGTATTTGAATGATCAGATTTATTGAATCTTATTGAATGTTTGATGCAGTCTGTCTGTGTGTGTCTGTGTGTGTGTCTGTGTGTGTGTCTGTGTGTGTGTCTGTGTGTGTGTCTGTGTGTGTGTCTGTGTGTGTGTCTGTGTGTGTGTGTAGGCTAAATTGTCTTGATGCTTGCGGAAAGGGTGGGATCTGTAAGCAGAAGATAAGGCCATTGGAATGGCCTCTTCAATCAGCTCACTTATTACAGCAGAGTGAGGAACGTGGCAGAGCCGCCGTAATACATGGGAAACACACAGCCAGATAAGAGCTGAAGAGCCCTGTCCTTCCTTCCAGCGACTGTTTTGACTTGATAATGATAGCTTAAAAAATTCTCATCATTCACGATTAAGAGATTATGGCCCCTCTTTCTTTTGACATTTGTGGTAGTGTTTCTAGAATGTAGCAGGCATTTTTCATGCGTCGCTCAAAATAGTCTCCATATTTTATTATCTTTGGAATGAAATCAATGCAGTGTTCCAGGGACGATAGCGTTTCTCTCTTTTGCCAAAATGAACAGTAACTGTTATTCTATCTTATACGATATGAAAGGCAATTTGGTGATTTGGTAGCACTGCGAATGCCAAAGGTGGTTACACAGGATCAAGAGGTAAATTGGCCTTTGCAGTACTGATATCATAGAATGGTATCATAGATATCATAGGTTTTTGAAATGTTTCAGGATGTCATATATGCCCACCCGTTCAGCCTACAACAGTTTAGCTCCACCCTTGTGTATTAAAGTTATAAAAAGTGTTTCAGCCTGAACAGAGACATTTGTAAATGAGGAAACCTGTCACTGGTTGAAATTTCAATGGGAAAGCTCATGGCGCTTGTTTACTGGGAGAGTCCCACCCACCAAGATAACAGCCAATCAGATTTTTGTGTGATCACACAGTGCAACTGATCAGAACAGAGGACGACTGCATTACAATTTTAAATGCACCGTAGCAGACATAGTTTTAAGAGAGGGCATAAACAGTCAGTGGTGGTACGATACCACCTGCTTTTCAGTTGAGCTGCTGTGAATTGAAGCACTTTTACCTTCCCCACGAGAAGAAATACACAGATGGCTCATGTGTATGTGCAGTTTCAGGATAGTTTGGATAGTTTTTACAGCATTGGATTGGATTAATTCTCTGACGTCTGATCCAGAATTTTCTGATGGTGCCCCATTGCAAATGGCCATCAATACAGACACGCTGTCTGTAATTGGTGATATAAAAATGAATTATTGAAGCTTCTTTTACATAATCCCGTACTAACATCATGGTCAGATAAGAGACATATAATACATTGCAAGGCATATCTTGATTGCAGTATGTAACACTGTAAACCAAAAGCCTGTTATGATGTAAATCCTCACACAGGGGTTACAGTTTAGTATATAGCGTATAGTATATCACTGTACTTGAGGGAAAGCGTAGTGAGGTATTCCAGGTTTCAAAATTGTATTTTGAGTGGAAGATTACTGGAGTGGAAGAGTCTAATGGATGGAGATTACAGCACTATTATCTAGCGGTGAAGGGTTTAAGCAAAACACAGCATAAATCACTGTCGGCCACCAGTCTTAAATCCAGTGTTAACTCAGTAAAATGGTTTTGAGAGTTGATACAGTACCATGTACGTGTATGCTTATGGACCTGTTGGGCACTGATTCTCCTCTTCTTTATTCCTCAGTTAGAGGAGTGTGCACTGCAGGTTGCTCCTAATGGAAACTACCTGGATCTGGAGTCCTCACTGGCAGAGCAGAGGGATGAACTGGAGCAGTTCTATGACGATATAGCGTAAGGATTCATCCTTGACTTCCCCTTTCTTTTCACTGTCTGCTGATTCGATATATAAGTCTACAGTTCTGATGCTGTTTACTGACACACATTGCCTTTTCGTCTCCCTCTTATGCCCCATTTCTCTTCACATGCTGTCCATCATATCAAACCAATGTACCCACACTTTCTTTCCTTTTTTTTTTATTTTTTTATTTTATTTTATTTTTTTTTTTTTTATGGGTACATTGTTGTGGGAAACAGAAAACTAATAGAAATGGCCCACAGCTACTTGCTTTAAAACTTTGCCAACCTGACAGAACAGACGCCCTTTTGATTTTCAACAGTATTTTACACTCATCATCAAAAGAACAGTTGCACCCAGAAGGGAGTATCAGAATGCTGTTGGGAAGGAAGATAAAGGTTACCAGGAACAATAAATGATGATTAAATTTAGGCTGATATGGACAATATTTATTGAGCTACACATACAGAAGTAGTGTCTCTCAGTATGGCGTCGGGCCACCCTGTTTGCTAACACAACATACCAGACGTCTCGGTCTGGAGCTGTAGAGGTTCCTAATGGTGTCCTGTGATGATCCATCCCATGCAGCTTGAATAGTCCTGCACACTTCCTGCAGATTGCGTGGTAGGGGTGGAGGTGGAGTGACACCAGACCTTCTGGAAAAACAAAGCATTCTTCTTGGTTCTGACCACGGTGCCTCCACACACGGATTCGTTGGTCGTCTCCACAAAGACAAATGCAGGACTCGTCACTGAAGATGACCCACTGCCATTCTGAGTCACTCCATGACAGTCTGACACGACACCATTGCAGTCTTTGTTGACGTTGATGTGGTGTTAAGGACAGTCGTCATAAAGGTCTCTGTGCATCTGCGTAGTCTTGCATCAAGCAGCCGTCTGCCATTGGTGCTGGCACTAACAGGATGACTTATGGAGGCCATCACTGCTCACTGAATGTCCACAATTGTAGCTGTTGCATCAGTCAGGTACAGTGATAAGGCCCGTCCTTGCTTACGTCACATGCACAGCTGAGCGTGAAACATTAGCATGTCTCACAATGTCAAACCTACCCACCAAGCTTCATTCCTGTCAGTTGGTTCCTTCTGGGTGCAACTGTGCGTTTGTGTGATGAGGAGTTGTAGTTCACACGTCTCTTACAAGCATAAACTCCATAGATATCCAGTCTAATCACGTACTCCCACTGCCTATAGCATTCTAAACTGCGTCCAGAACATTAATTTACTGTGATGATCTTGTTGCTGTGGTGGCTGCAGAGCAGCTCCTATGATGTACTAATGTGTGGAGGACGCGGTTCTCTATTGCCCGGGTTTTAAAACTGCTACATGATGGAGATGAGTCATGGTGGTACTCTGATTTCCCTGGTACTTTCTGATTTGAGAGAACGCATCAGACTTGTCATGGTCTCATGGTATGTCAGCCTCTTATACGTTTTTCACTGAGCAAATGTTTTTTTTTTTTTTTTTTTTTTTAAATCATCTATCAATTTGAAGTGCTCATATACAGCAATTCATAGGTGCATCTCTGCCCTTTCAGCTTCGATGGTCAGGTGGGAAGTGGGGCAGTTGTTGGGAAGCTGATGTAGATACTCTAAATTTGCACTAGCTCATTAAAGTTGAAAACCTTTTTCCTTCCCATGCAGAGTTACCATTTGGGGAAATTGGGGGTATTGTTACGACAGGAACAGAGTTGTTAAGCACACATAGGAAAAGTTATGTAACAGTTAGGAAAGGGCGGGGCTTTACAAGGGTAAGCAATAAAGCTGTAAGATGGACAGAGTGGCTCATAATGACTGTGGTACTTCAGAAACACACCCAAACACATTCGTGGTCAAGGATGGATCTGTGATCTTCGGCCTGGGCAGAGAGAGTGAGCGGACCACATGAGTCACTCTCCCTGTCGGAACATGA
Organism: Semaprochilodus insignis; assembly: GCA_034552555.1. Taxonomy (NCBI): domain Eukaryota; kingdom Metazoa; phylum Chordata; class Actinopteri; order Characiformes; family Prochilodontidae; genus Semaprochilodus; species Semaprochilodus insignis. The sequence goes on from JAVGWN010000904.1 coordinate 8,088, forward strand.
CAGCGCAATGGCTGTTCTTTTTTAAGATTTGTCCTTGTAGAGAATTCCTATAAACACATGAGGCACTTTTAGCTGTGGTGGGAATCAAGAGAAAGCACATGTTGTCTAGCATTGTATCTCTCAGTTTGATTCAGTCAAGCTTGGAATACATTTTGGATCTGCTCACAGGACACAGATGAGGGGGGGCATTTACATATGCCTGTCTCAGCTTTTTTGGGTTTAGTAGGAAACTTTCAGAATGTTCCGAGTTGTTGTAAAGTCAGAGGAAGACTTGTTTGTCACTCTGTTTAGAATCCTAGCTTCAGGTGCGGAAAAGGGTTGGTATTAAAGGGGAAATATGTAAGATTTTGTAGTTTAAAACATTCTTAAATTAATTCTAAAATGTATTTAATAACTTGCTCATTTAAATGGACAGAATAGTCATCTTTGTGTTATCATTAATGTGCACTCTGGACAGACCTAACCAGTATGAACCTCACATAAATGTAGGAAATGGGTAAAAAAAAAAAAAAAATCTAAATCCAGTTTCAATACAGAATCACAAAATCAGATAAAGGACAGTTGAAATCAGAGTGGCATGGTACCACAGTGGGTAGCGCTGTCATCTCACCACATAACGGTCCTGGGTTCAGCTCCCCTGACCGGGCCACCAGGGTCCTTTCTTTGTGGAGTTTGAGTGTTCGCCCCGTGTACGCTTGGGTCTCTGCCCTGTGTATGCTTGGGTCTCTCTGCCCCGTGAAACAGGAGTTTTCAAAACTGGACTTAAAGTTGCTAAAACACACAGAGAATGTCTCCTAAGGTCTTCCAACTGTGCAGGTCCTGGCAGACCACTAAAACTATAATTGTCTGCCAAACGGTACTTAGGACCTTCATCTTTTGAGAAATGATAAAAGAAAGAAGGTTAGTCAAAAAGAGAAAAAAAAATACTCTGAACAATGGACTGACCACCCCAGAGTCCAGACAGTTTGTTTAGATTGTGAGAAGCAGAAAATGCCACCAACATCTTAGACTGAGCTTTGGAGGAGTGGGGGGAAAATGCATCCCTGATGGTTTCTTTGGAAAAGTGACAGAAGGTGTCCTGAAAAGAGTGAAAGCTGTATTGAAGGTAAAGGGCTGAACTAAATGCTGAACAATCTGATATTACGTGTAGTTGTCGTGGTTGTCGTGGTTGTCGTGGTTGTGTAGTTTGTTTTCTCTTAAAGCTTTGCATTTTTTCCCCTTTTGATGGAAGCTCTGATTGGTAATTAAGTAAATGAAAGGTGGTATCTGACTTTTGCCCAATAACTGTATTTTATCTTTGGTTTTGTCACATGTGGATATAGATATTTGAAGTTTTATGAGGCAGTTTTTAACATTTAAAGCAATTTCAGTTTTCATCTTTTGTAGCTCAGTTCCTTATTTTTGCCATTATGGGTCAATAAGTAGCATTTGTGAAAGTAGTCCAAATCACTTCCTATTTATGATTTGATGTGTGATATATTGTTGGGCCAAACTGGTGTGTCTAGTGTATAACTACAGCACTATAGAAGCAAGACATTCTTACATTTGTGGCATTTGGCAGACACTCGTGGCCAGAGCGACTTAGTTTTACATGTACACACACAGACAAAGTTAGGAGTATTATACAAGGACTCCTTGGCGTAGTGTAGGGTGGTTGCCCAGGTAGGGAATCAAAGCACGAGAGGACGGAGGTGTTACCAACTACACTATACCAACCGATTTTCAAGGCACAAAATATTACATATCGAACTGAATCTTGACCTTAGAATCAAAACTCATCAAACCTGAAAATGTATGTATCAGCACCCCCTTATTGACTGTTTCATCCCATGAAGAAGACTCTCTTACACTCGGTCTTCTTTCTTTCTTTCGCTCAAATATCTTTCCTTGACCAAGGAATCAGAGCATATCCCTCCATCTTACACTTGAAAGTACTTACATCCTTCATACATTCACACACTTACGCTCACACATGTGCTCACTCCCTCTTGCTCAATCTTGTTTTACACAATGAGCTCAATTCTACGAGCGTGCATGAAGCGAACCTGATTTGAATGTTCTCTCCCCCCGCAGCAACAAAGGCACTTTCTGTCTGGCCCTTTCCCGAGGAGACAGTGAGCGTATATCATTCACACAAACCACTGAAATCCAAGGCTTTATTTTCTGCTGAGATAGTGAATGGCTAAGACCAGGCAGCCTTATTAATAAGCAACGTCAGTAGCAGACAAAAAAAAAAAACATAAGTGATGTAATCGCTGACGAAGGCCTACAAGGAAAACTGTGATCAGAGGGAAAGAAAGACTTACTGTTACTGATGCAATCTAGTCATGTTAGTCTGGTTTTCTTTGGAGCAATAGTTTCCGTGTCTAAAGATGTTGTGTGTGTTTTTGCTTTTTGCAGTAAAACATACAGATAGTGAATAATTGAGGGCAAGTGTTTAATTTTAGAAGGGCATAAGTGGGTTTGCCAAAGCAGGAATGCAGCCACAATTTGGAACTTTGTTAGGTTCCATGTGCCAGCAGGAAACACGTCATTTGAAATGGTCCTTTGGAAAGTGTGTGTGTGTGTGTGTGTGTGTGTGTGTGTGTGTGTGTGTGTGTGTGT
>JAVGWN010000906.1:0-13261 GCA_034552555.1 Semaprochilodus insignis
TAGTGTCCTGTTGGACCTCTAGCCTGGATACAAGATGAGCTACAGTTGGACGTGGAGACGTACAGGTTCAGTATGCTTCATATGTCATATTTGCCCACAGATGTTTCAGCGGGGTTTGTAGATCCTGCACCCTCATAGTTTGCCAAAGCTGGCGTCCCAGCTGGTCCCATAAATGCTCGATCTGGTGACCAGGCAGGACAAGGAAGTGTTTTCCCAGACATTCCTGGGAAACCCTTGCCGTGTGTGGGCGAGCACCATTATCCTGCTGAAAAATGCCAGTTGGAAGACCTGACATGACGGGCAACACATGCGGCTGGAGGATGTCCTGCACCTATCGCTGCGCTGTTAATGGCCCTTGTATCACTACTAGGAGTGACCGACTGTCACGCAGTGGCTCCTCTGATCATGACACCAGCAGCTGGGGCAGTGTGTCACTCCACAGCAAAGGCAGCATTGAAGCGCTCACCGCAAGGCCTCCATAATCAAACCCCCCCTCCGTCATCGGATCCCAAATGAAACCTGGATTCATCACTAAAGATTCAGATATGGCTGAGGGGGATAATTTGTGCTAATGCGAATTTAGCCTGTGAAGTAGCAAAAGGTACCGCATATTGTGGATTTACTTTGTGTGGATGTGTGTTTTTGACAAATGTCCTACAAATAGTCATGAAATCTTGTAGAGATAAAGCTACAGCAGTACTTACATTATGGTACTTGCAAGTTAGCATTGTGGAAGTGCCCTGATTGCATTAGCCTACACTGTGGTTAATGCTAGCTAGCTAGCTAATTGTTTTGTTTTGAAGATAAAGGTATAATTTTAGTGTAAACAAAGAAACAATCTATATTCATTCATCTGGGACTGATTTGTTGTTATTTTAATAGAAAAGGCCCATATTAATATGCCATATATGCTAAGACCAGAGAGTATAACGCTGGTGCAGAAACAAGAAAAGTACTGTTTCTGTGTTAGACAAATTAAGCTAAGAAATCCTTTCCTAATCCCTGAAACTGCGATGCCAGCTTAGTTTGGCTGAGTTACAAACGTCACCAGCCGGCTCCAACTGTTCACACAAATCATTTGGATGCAATGTGTTGCAGAAAGGGTTAAGCTGAACGTTTCACTCTAACATAGTCTGTTCAGTTTGAGGATCAGTTTATTACCCATGAGGAATGGACTACCCAGGCCGGCGGCAGCCGTATTGTTGGATCTCTCATTTAAAGACTGTCAGTATGGCTATAAGCCAGGTAGCTGCTGTTTGATATTTGCTTTATGGTTACATGTGCTCTATTCCACTCATTCAAATAATTCATATTTGCTAAATGAAGGGTGGCAGACAGCCTAGTGGTAATAGTACGTAAGCCAGCAACCGCAGGGTCGCCAGCCTGTGAGTGGGTATTCCTAATTAGTGGCTGCATAGCACATTGGAGCGCTGCTGATAGCAGCATCCAAGATATGACTGGTCTGTCATTGTGCCTTCAGGCAAGGTATTTAACTCTCATTGTCCCGCAGGGCCCTACTTGGCAAGTAGATGTGCTCCAATGCTGGGCATTAGCAAATGGAGTGATTAAGTTAGTACAGTGATAGCTGGGCCAGAATTAAGCACACCTCCCCTTACCATACACGTAGTTGGTCAGGTAAAGCATGTCTGGAGTTAGCTTTTGTAGTTTTAGTACTGCAGCTAAAAGGTTTACATAGCTAAAGGCTTAAAACCACTAATTAGCATGCTTTGGTTGCTGGTATGATGGGCAGCTGCACTGGTAGTTAACATGCTGGTCCCCAGCCAGTGCATCACATGTTAAGTTTTAGATGCTGGCATTCTGGTTAACCAGCAAGACTTTGTGTTTTATGTTAACGTTTGTCAAGTTACATTATCTTTAAATATAGAAGTGTTTTACACAGGCTGGATTAACCACAGTCTGAGTATCTGAAGCTGGATTAACCACAGTCTGAGTATCTAAAGCTGGATTAATCACAGTCTGAGTATCTAAACAAGGATTAATGACAGCCTGAGTATCTAAACCTGGATTAATCACAGTCTGAGTATCTGAACCTGGATTAATCACAGTCTGAGAATCTTAACTTGGATTAATCACAATCTGAGTATCTGAACCTGGATTAACCACGGCCTGAGTATCTAAACCTGGATTAATGACAGCCTGAGTATCTAAACCTGGAATAATCACAGTCTGAGTATCTGGACCTGGATTACTCACAGTCTGAGTATCTGAACCTGGATTACTCACACCCTGAGTATCTGAACCTGGATTAATGACAGCCTAAGTATCTAAACCTGGATTAATGACAGCCTGAGTATCTAAAACTGGATTAATGACAGCCTGAGTATCTAAAACTAGATTAATGACAGCCTGAGTATCTAAACCTGGATTAATTACAGCCTGAGTATCTAAATCTGGATTAATCACAGCCTGAGTATCTGAACCTGGATTAATCACAGTCTGTGTATCTGAACCTGGATTACTCACAGCCTGAGTATCTAAACCTGGTTTAATCACAGTCTGATTGTGTTATACCAAGCAAGAATTGGAAATAATCTCATTTCACAGCTACACAAATGTGCATCCTCAGGTGATTCCTGAACATTAAAAGGACAGGTGATCCAGCTCAGTGGTGAACAGGCCTGTCCCACCGTTTTTAGAGCAGAGTGTTTTAGGACTGTTTTCCGTTGAATTCATGTCAAGAAGGATTTTCAAATCACTGCTCTGTTTTTATTAGCATTTTGCCTTCCATCCCGACTCGGGACAGTACTGTTTTCGTAGATAGCATTTCACAGTTGCAGCCTACGGGGAAGCATCTAAAGATGAAGATTAGTTTGGTGCATTGCGGTGTCAATAATGCAGCCAAGATGCTATCAAACAGCATTTTGTGTAAATAATGCGCCTAATAATCCTGATGACTAAATGGCTTGGCTCGCGGCACTGAGAGAGGCAATAACAGAGTGAAATCGTCTCTCTTAAATGACTCCGGGAAACACGGCTTTATGAGCTTTGAAGTGTCCGAAGTTTTCAGCCGTGCAAGAATCATCTACGTGATTTTAAAAATACATACTCCAGCTTTTTCATCTCCCACATTACCCACATTGTCTCAGCAGGCTGTGTTTAATTTGCCGGAGGAGCTGCTGTCCTGTGCTATTTGTCTGAATATTCATATCGCTGAGTAACTGAACTGCATAGTAACCAGTCTAAATTATGGAAAGGGTGGTTTTAATATTCAGCTGCATGTGGGGACCGAGAATGTGTTCCTTTGTGCGGAAAAAACGGGCTTGATTCGTTTCTTCAAACTGACTGTGGTGAAGCTAGGGAAAAGTAATAGCCTGTCCGAGCATGTTAACGTGACTTGGTTCTTGACTTGCTGAAAGTGAATGACATTGTGTACAACCGCCATTTAGCATTACGCCAACAAGCTTTGTCTCATAAATAGCCACATTAACACGTTTGGTTGAGCTGTTCCTCTAATGCAGCATCGTCATGACGGACTTAATTTCCAGGACTTGATTCCTGACTGTAATATGTGAAAGTAGCCAGGAGAAGTCACCACTTAGCATTGTGCTAGTAACAGGATGCCAATACCTGGCACATGGGACTGAACTATCCCTGTAATGTGATGAGGATGGTGTACATCTGTGGGCTTAAATATCTGTTCCAGTGCTTTCTATGCCCCTTGGGCATCAGTGGAATCTACTGGGGTCAAAGGTCACTGCTTACACCAGGCGTCAGAAGATGGTGCTGTGAGTCACTTCTGGTCATTTACAGCTACCTCATCTCTGTCTGTGCATTTGATGACCATCATGGCCATGCCTTCATCAAGCTCCCTTACCTGAATGAGGAGAAACCTATGAGCTAATGTATCTCCTGAATAAGGCCAGCGCTAGGACACCAACCCTCTTTACAGCTGCTTCAATGTTCACTCCGCTGTAATGCCTCTAGTATATGGGATTTGATACACTCTTTAAAAAGATGGTTCTTCAAATCTTCTTTAGTACTATTTTCTATTAAATGTATGTTTTTAACGATTTGTACATTTTTATTTACATTTTGAACAGCATCCCAGTTTTTTGGAAACATGGTTTATCAGGTATGTGCCATATTGTATTATGTGGTGAGTGCCAGATGCTTTCAAACAATTACACCAAGTCCATATTTGATGCTTACCACATAGTATCTGGTGCAGGTTAGAAGAAGGCTCCACACTGCACACTGAGCAGACCCATCTGTAATTTAGTTGCAGCTAACTTAATCTATTAATCTCATTTTCACCATTTATTATTCTTAACTTAATTGAACACTCTTTTTTTAATGCAACACTGTATTTCCTAACCTGACAGAAGTAAGGAGAAAAAAAATTATGTGCATGTGCTGTTGCGAGTTGCCCTATAAAGCCTTAAATAAGAGTTTAAAAGTCAGACACGTCAGGTCAGATTTCTTAAGTATTAACTTCGCATGCACAGACTCAAACAGAAGGACTGACTTGATGTTTAGGTCTCAAACGCGAAGTCAACATTATACTGATACTGAAGATACTGATGAAAATAGTAGATCTTTCACTCACATCTACAGAAAACACATCCAACTGGATTCTCTTTAAATTATTTTTCACACGCATAAACATCAGATTCATCTGCTCCAAATCTACATTATCTTCTGCTAACACATGTTTGCTATGATGCACTTAAATGGCATGTTAAGTGACGGTGGTTCTATACTGAACCATGAACACTCAGTGAACCATTACCAAGCTTAAATGGTTCTGTGCATGGTAAATTGGTTTTTGAGATTGATGGAGAATGTGTGGTCCCGTATAGCACCAAATGGGTTCTGGTATGTCAAGCTTGTACCAAGAGAAGAACCACTTTTGGTGCTATCTAGAATAATTTTCAGAACGGCTCTATACAGAACCATATGCAACGCATTCTCTGTTAAATTTGAAGAACAGTTAGCCTTGCAAAAAACTTTTACCCATGCAATAAAGACCATTACAATAGTTAAACCAGCCAGGACTGTCCCAAAAGTCCCGGTATCCAGTACCATATTGTGGTTTACTTACCTTTTATCTCCATTTTTGACATTTTGTATGTAAATGAATGGCTCAGAAAAGGCTGGTTCCATTGAGATACAGAAGTATGTTAGATCTCATCTCTGTAAAGGTATAATTTTGGAGATACAAGGTTTCATTCCGACAGCAGCAATATGATAGTTAGGAGTAGGAATCACTACAGGACCCATGATACGATATTGTCACAGGAATTGAGTCACAATAAGATTTGTGATATTTGTAGTAGCTACTGAAGTATCTGCTGATATTAACATCAGTCCAATGCCGTCTTTTTCCCTCTCTTAATCAAGTAAGCTGTTACTAATACATTTGTCTGGATGCACTTTGTTTAACCCAGATATCTAAATAACTTCATGTTGAAACTGAGAAACTAATAATCCCCAAAGGAAGAACTACATAGCCCACAGCTGTGAAATACTGCTGTTTCTGTTTTTTACTTTTCCCACCCAGAACTTTTAGTATTTTTATTGATTCATCAGCATCTTTCAAACATTTACAATGATGCTGAAAATGCAGCTTTGTGCTAAAGTTTAGTTCAGCATGTACATGATAGTTTAGATTAATGGATCTTATAGATTTGATATATATTATAATTCAAAAGTAAAAAAGTGTTGCCCTTGACTTTGTATGTAAATGAATAACCCAAAAATTACTTGCAGGAACAGGCTGGTTCCATTGAGAGACATAGTAAAGTATGTTTGTTTCATCTCTGTAAAGTTATCATTTTGGAGATACAAGGTTACAAAGAGATACAAGAGTAGGAATATTTCTTCCGATATCCGATCCAGTGATTTTGGCCCATATCAGAGGGATGTACTGATGGACATACCCCTAATTGAAAATATTTCAATCACCTATGATATATTACTTTTGACTGCAAATTGTATACCTAAAACATTTTGATTTAATATACATGATAAAATTAATATAATTATAAAATTTAATAGTTTTTTTTTACATGATTTTAATCTTTTTACTAAAGCAAAACATAACTTTAAAGTAGGGAAGCAACTGTCAAAACAGCATTTGTATCCTGCTATATTTAACAGTTGCTTTGATCCAGAGTGATTCATAACAGTAGGTGAATGAAACATTGGGAGTCTTGCCCAAGGACTTTCATTAGTACATTACTGTGGTGTTCCTAATTTCTGCCTGGATGAGTTGATCATGTTATCCACTATGCCAATCGATCTTTCCCGACAACATCACCACTTCATCCACAAGATTTCTCCATTACCATGAATAATAGCTTACCAAATATATTGTTACAGTGTATTTTGGTACCTTGTTACTCATAACTTGGACTTACTCATTCTTAAATTCTTTTAAAATTCTTATCGGCCAATCATTCTCTGAGTAGAGAGTTTTTTTTGAGCCATTTAGTGCCATTTGTGATTTTCACACAGAGGAATTTGTGTTCTGCATTTAACCCATCCGTGAAGTGAAACACCCACATACACACACTAGTGAATACACACACTAGGGGGCTGTGAGCACACTTGCCCGGAGCAGTGGGCAGCCCTATCCACAGCGCCCGGGGAGCAGCTGGGGGTTAGGTGCCTTGCTCAAGGGCACCTCAGTCGTTACTGTTGGTTCAGGGAATCGAACCGGCAACCCTCCGGTCACAAGGCTGGTTCCCTAACCTCCAGCCCACGACTGCCCCCGACTTCATAACTGAAGCTGTAGCATTTATATTTGGACCAATCAGCTGTCTGCTCCTTTGATAATGTCTTGGGTTTCACCAGAACTTTTCTTAACCAGCTAACCATCTCAAACCCCTGAATAGTTTCAATATCTTCCTTCAGTTCATCATCAAAGCAACACTGTAGCAACAACCTGGGATACCATAGCACTGGCCTAGCAACATTTGAGCAAGTACCTGGGAAACCACAACATGGCCTAGCAAGACACTAGCAACCACCTGGAATGACTGTATAGAAACCCAATCAAGTTTTCAAAACCAATCAGTCCACCAGCCATGCCCTAAAACTCGAGTGCTAACATCTTATATACGGATGCTATCACTTCACAGCATGTCACTGTAGCAGTCCAATAGTCTCCTTTTCATGGATCCTCTCTCCACATTGCACGTAGCTCCCACATTTCATCACTTGCTTGAAAGATAAAGCCCTTCCTGCTGCTTGCTTCCGCCGCTGTCCTAATGGCAAGTCACACAATAGCTGGACGTGGCCGCTGGACCATGAAATAGCCTAATTGTATTCATTTCACTGAAAAGAAGAGCCAATTGACTTGAGGCACATTATCACAGTCTTGCACTTACCAGACCATTTTTGCCCACCTGAAGCATTTGTATTCACTTTGTGCTAATTATCCTTTTCGGGCCTTTGAAGCAGTAGTGACTTCCGAGGCCCCTTTAATGACACTTTTGTAGGCTTTAAGTATATGTGGGATAAAATCTGGAAGAGCTGGTATTTGAAAGAACTCATGGGGGCTTTTGAGAATCATCATACTACTTGTATTTAAACTGTAGTTCTGTTGTAGTACACTTATTTTATTGTTCAATTTGGTTTGGAATCAAAAGACTTTCAATGGATTCCTCTGTGGGATTTAGGTAGACACAGCCAAGCAAACCCATTCATTGATTAGGAATTCAGGAACTGGAATGAAGGTCTCACATGTTAAATACCACCTTAAATGACAGAGGAATCAACTAATCACATAATCAGGCAAAAACAGTTCTCGGAAAAAAAGTATCTTTAGGGACTCCGGAATTTCCGAAAGTTCTAAAAGTACAGTGCAAAAAAAGTATTTCCTTCCTCTTTATTTCTTTAATTTTCGTCACAATTAATTGTTAAACAAAACTCATAAGACAAAGACAACCAAAGTAAACACAATATACCTTTTTTAAATCATTATTTTAATATTTGTGAAGGAAAGAATTCAGACAGCACCAACTAGCCCTGTGTAAAAACAATAATTGTTTAAATCAATTAATCAAATTAATCAACTAATCACATTTACATATACCTCCATCTGGAAAGAATTACAAAGCCATTTCTAAGGCTATGGGACTCCACAGACCAGAGCGAAAGCCATCACTTCCAAATGGAATAAAACCCAGTGTAGAATCTTCCCACAAGTGCCTGGCCTATCAAAATACCTCCAAGGTCACAACGACAATTCATCCAGGAAGTCACAAAAGAACCTAGACAAACATCCGAGGAACTGCAGCCCACCTCAGGTAAGGTCAGCCTTCAGCATTCCACCGTTAGAAAGAGACTAAAAAGGCAAAAACCACAGCTAACCAAGAAGAACATAAAGGATCATCTCACATTGGCCAAAACGTCTTGATGACCACCGAGTCTTTTGGAAAATTGTTCTGCGGACTGATTCGAGTCGACAGTGGACTTTTTTAGAAGACGGTCCCGTTATATCTGGCATAAAGCTAACACAACATTCCACAAGAAGATTAAACAAACAGTGAAACGTGGTGGTGGTAGTGTGATGGTGTGGGGATGCACTGCTGCTTCTGATTTACCGTAATTAGCGGAACCTGCAGGGGAATGTTCAGAGTGATCCAAAGCCCAAACTCAATTGTGCCATGCAGCAAGACAGCTATTGCTCCAAGCCCATAAGCAAGTGAATGGCTCCAAAGAACCAAGTATGTGGTTTTGGAACAGTCTAGTCAAAGTCCTGACTTGAGCTCCACTGAGATGTTGCGGCAGGGCCTTAAAAGGTCAGTTCATGCTCAAAAGTCCTCCAAAGTGGCTGAACTAAGGCACATCTACAAAGAAGGGTGGGCCAAAATTCTGCCACAATGAACAGCTGATCTCTGATTACAGAAAGTGATTGGTTGCTGTTATTGCTGCTAAACGTGACTCAACCAGTTCAAAAGTGTAGGGGCAGTTTCACAGAGGTATGGCAAATGGGGGTGCAAATACTCACAGCCCTGTATATGTAAATCTGTTACAAGCTTTAAATAAAACATGTGTGATGTCTTTTGCAAGCTTCACATGCTTGTGTTTAATCTAAAGTGGGCAAAAAAAAAATGGCCGTTAGTGCTAGCACACTACTAGGACCCCCGTAGGAGCGCTAGCGGGAACATTCCCGAACTAAAGACCTTGCTCAAAGGGTCACAGTTCAGCACCGGAACCATGTAATGAATCATGGCTAATTGTGTTAGCGCTGAAAGCTAGTACTGCATCATGTTAACGGACAACGTGAGTGTTCATTAACTCTTTGGCACGTTTGCCTTGTTTGTTTGAAGTGTCTCCTTAAGTTCCAACAGATTCACGGAACGTATTGAAACTTCTGGCCGCATCGTTTAACTTGCAATTTTTATGCAATCAGCAAGGTAATTTCTCACTGTCTTCCGAGCTAGCCGCGATACTTCTCACACTGTAATTGGGCGACAGCCCAATGATTTACGTCATTATTCTTCCGGGGAAGAAAGAATGCAGATCAGGATAATAGGTGTCAGTAGCAGAGTCGGTGTGAAGACGACTTTAACGGTGTGATTTATTTCCTACTGTCTACGCTCCTGACTCGCAGCATTGATCAGCGTTCCCCCGCTGCCCTGAGAGAGGAGTTGGGGCTGTTGGAGCTTTGGCACTAACCAATCCTGAAAGGGAACACGGTCGCTAAGGAGCTAGGCGAGCAGCCGGCGAATGATAAATGGGCCTAGCGCCCGATTCTCTGATGACTATTAATCCGAATGACATGCCATGCTGCTGTTGGAGAGGATGGGGAGAGCAGTTGCAGGAAGGGCTGCATGCAGAGAGCCTGTTTTTTAAATGCCGTGCATCGCAGCATTAAGCCGAGCACTCCTGCTCAGAAGTGGCTTCACCTGCTCTCGCTGCCAAGCGGCCGCGTTCGCAGCCAGAGATTTGTGCAAGGACATGCTGCATTATGTGAGTGTGGCTATGAGAGAGAAGGGCAGAGAGATGGAGAGAAACTCATTCATACATACATATTTCCTGCATTATTTTGCATAATCGGTCGAACTCGCTGTATTAGTCCCTCTTTCATAAGGTATCTGTAATCCTTAATCATGTCACCGGCTCTGCAATTACTGTGCGCCGACAGAATGATTCAGAATCATCCAGTTAATATGAAATGACCTGATTATTTTATGGAAAAAAAAACATATACAAAAAATTGATGATTAATAAAAAATTTGTTGGCCCCAGAAGATAACCCTGGGGAACGCCAGCGCCGTTCATATACCGCATGATATGAATTAATTAAACATCACAGTAATTCATCATCCTGCTCTGGCCGGCGAAAGAGATACTGAGATATGCCACGCTTTATTTCCTCATCATTTTTCATATAGTATGTGTAATGAAAAAGCAAGGATCCGTGGTCCAGAGAAGGTCTATTCCAAACATCAGTGATCTTCAATTTCATCCCGTGTCCAACACTTCACAGAACAGAAGAGGCACACGGAAATAAGCATGAAAAGGAGTGCCATTAAACCAGAGAGCATCAACAACAACGCGCTGACGTCTCAGTCTGAAAACAAGTCCATAGTAGTGGTGTCCAGAGACCACAGGCATACTGGAATCGGAACCTCCAGCAACAGCCCAGGAGACTTACGACTACGCCAAGGTTGTACGTGCTCAATGTGCAATAAAACACAGGCATAGGGACGCTTTACACAAAGGACAGATTTGGGATATGACTTCCCTGACTTCTCTACTACTTAAAATACAGCTCAGGTCAAATTAATTCATCACTCCAGACAACCCACTGCTCCACAGCACAATACGGGGGATGGGGGGCGCGGGGCTTTACCCCTTTAGCCCACTCTTGGCATTGGGCATCCAATAGCATCCACTAATGAGAAGGGTTGTCTGGACACATTAGGACATTAAAGTGTACATCAATATTTACCTGATTTACTGAAAACAGATGTAACACCGGGTGGACTAAATGTAATGCTGGGTGGACGAAGCAGACGCTTTCAGATGTAACCGTTAAAAGGGGTTTGATGAAAAGGAACAGGTCAACACAAGGGGCTAGGCTAGGGCAAAACCAGGAACCAGACAGAAGTCAAAAACCAGAATAACCAAGCGACCAAAACCAGAGAGTAGACCAAAAGAGGTAACACAAGCCCAATTCCCCAAAATGTTGGGACGCTGTGTAGAATGTGCGTACATGTAAATAAAAACAGAACGCAATCTGCAAAACTCATGGACCATATTTTACTCACAGTAGAACATAGAACACATAACAGATGCTGAAAGTGAGACATTTTACCATTTCATGAAAATGATTAACTCATTTAGAAGTACACCTGGGATACAATTGTACAGCTGGGGATGTACATGAGTGTGGCAGGGGTCGGGTGGAGTCACTGCCATTCCCTCCAGAAGTGGGCACCTGCTCCCCACTGATCACGTACAGGTGTGCGTGATCAGAAGGCGGGGCACTGAGCTCTTATAAACGGGCCCTCTCGCCAGTGTGAGCAGGGACACACAATGGGCTGAGAGGGAAGTGCCCATAAACAGGGCTAAAGAAGCCTGGTATTTAAGTTCCGTTCCGTTCTGGTTTGTTTAGCATGTTATGTCTAAACAAAGCACTCTGATTCACTCGCGCTGGGCCGAGCCACAGTGAGATGAGTGACATGAGATGGCAAAAACAATGGCAAATGCAAGGGACTACCTAGAGACTTTGTCCTTGACTTTGCATCTGCAAGCTAAACTGTCAGGGTAGGTGTTCCTACCAGCAGGAACTCCAGCAGAAACTCCTGCAGATGAACTACAGTCTGCAATTATAGAACTGAAAACGGTGAAGTGAAGCTGATAAAATGGAAATAACGGAGTGCCTGGTTGGTGTATATTGTATAATGCAGATCAGGAGTGCAGTGCTATTTGTGCTTGGCCATAAACTTGGTCAGTACACAATATAAAGTTATTGGTAAATGACCATTTCTTTAAAAACAGGTTTCTGTATTTTATTTTATTGTTTGTTTCGGAATGTTTGATTTCTTAATTTGTAACCTAAAAATGTTTAGAAACATACATAAAGATGTTCTGTAGCTGCTGAAACGTCAACCTCAAGATTCTCAAGGACGCGCTGTACAGAAAGGCTCACCGGTTAATACAGTTAATATTTGTACAAATGTAATTTCATACAGCTTAGCAAATGAACCTTTGTGGATCACTGGCCTGGAGAAAGAACAATAGCAATCTGTGCTAAATACACTTTCTTGCAAGTTCATTTAAAGTTAAATCCTGTTCCCTTTGCTGTCTATGGCAGTGGTCTTTGAGAACCCTTGCAGAAACCCAGAGAACCCTGGGGGTTCCATCCAGTCAATTAGTTCTATGTGTGGAGGAGCTGATCATGTTGAAGCAGCACTATCTCTAAATATTGGCACTACCTCCCACTAAACTGGCAGGAAAACTGGGAAAAAGATGAGAAAGGCAGATGAATTCTGTGTGGAGCACTTCATTAGCAGAGAGCAGGGTGGGTGAGGGTGTAATGAGATGAGCCATATTTTCTGGGAGCATGTTTGTAATATTAAATTGTTCACATTTAGCTTAAGCTAAATGCCAAATATCCATCAGCAAAACCAATGTTTAATCAATTTACCAGAATTATAACAAATGAACTGCCAGTAAAGAAACAGCACAGACCAGCATAGTCACCGGTATTGTTGCTGTCGGAACAAAACCTTGTACTTCCAGACTTTATGGGAAGGTTGCAATGGAAGTCAATGTAAGAATATTGTTTTTCCAGGCCTGACCAGCTAAAACAGCACCAGGCCAGTATACACCAGCTTAGCAGAATCATTTGGGTGGACATGAGCTTTAAGGACCCCCTGCACTCAAAAACATGCTTTTTGAATAGCTAGTTCTTTTTGGATGGCTTCCCTCCCAGAACAACCAGCATAGACCAGCTTGGCTGGTCACCAGCTAAACCAGCATATGTTGCGTTTTGAATGCTGTACGCTGGTCAGCAGCAGTGGAAGCTGATATGTTGACACCCCACCAAAACCAGTATATGTTGTGGTTTGACGCTCGTATTCTGGTCAATCTACATAACCATGTTGGGGTGACAAACGAAACCAGTAGCAGACCACCATAAACCAGCACTGACCAGCTTAGACCTGCATGAAATGCTATAGACATACAGGGGTTGGACAATGAAACTGAAACACCTGTCATTTTAGTGTGGGAGGTTTCATGGCTAAATTGGACCAGCCTGGTGGCCAATCTTCATTAA
>JAVGWN010000908.1:0-12365 GCA_034552555.1 Semaprochilodus insignis
AGACAGACAGACAGACATATAGATAGATAGATAGATAGATAGATAGACAGACAAACAGGCAGACAGAGAGATAGACATAGACAGATAGATAGATAGATAGATAGATAGATAGATAGATAGATAGATAGATAGATAGACAGACAGACAGATAGATAGATAGATGGATAGATGGATAGATAGACATAGACAGACAGACAGACAGACAGACATATAGATAGATAGATAGATAGATAGATAGATAGATAGATAGATAGATACCTTGCCCTTTGTCCACGAAGCTGGTGATGGTGTTGGCCAGCCCGGCCTCGTGCAGCGCGCTCGCGTTCACCTCTCCGCTGGACAGAGACCAGTAGAGGGACAGCATGTAGTCGTGCGGGGTCACGAGCGGGTGCGCGCGCGCCACCTTCTCCTCGTGCGCGCCTCGGGTCTTGGCGCCCTTGCGCACCGCCGGCTGCGCGGCCGCGCTCCGTCTCGCGCTTTCCAAAGCGGAGGGCGGCTGATGCGCGGGAGAGCGCGCGGCCACCGGTGTTCCGGCGCGGATGCGCGAGAGTTTAAGCGCGGGGCGCGGCGCCTCTGGCACGGCGCTCGCGCACAGCAGCAACAGGAGCGGCAGCAGGAACAGGAGCAGCGGAGAGATGCGGCTCGCGCCTCTCATCGTGTGGTGGTGGCTGGGGGCGCGCGGACGCTCTCGCGCTGCGGCCGCGCAGCATGAAGGGGCGAGAGGAAGAGCGCGCGCGGGTTCAGAGCGGGGCTCCACAGGAGCATGGTGGAGGATTGCAGCATCCGGAGCTGCGGAGTGACGGACACATCGGAGAGAGGGAACGAGAGAAAGAGACGCTCTGTATGGCTGGACCGGTTATCTCTCACTTTACCACCCTCTCTCCCTCTCTATCTATCAGTGTCTCTCTCCCGCTGTACCCGTCAGTATCTCTCTCCTGCTGTCTCTCTCCCTTTGTATCCGTTAGTCTCTCTCTCTCTCTCTCTCTCTCTCTCTCTGTGTGTGTGTGTGTGTGTGTGTGTGTGTAGGTCCGTTAGCTCCTGCAGGCTGAGCTGTTGTGCTGAGAGTCTGTGTGTGAGACCTGTTTAAATCCCACTTTCTCCAAAACGGAAGAATGGCGTAATGCGCTCTCTCTCTCTCTCTCTCTCTCTCTCTCTCTCTCTCCCTCTCTTTCCTACCTTTCCCTTTTCTCTGTTTCTCTCCCTCCTCTTCTCTCTTTCTCTCCTCCCTCCCTCTACCCCTCTTTCTCTCCTCTACCACTCTCTCTCCCTTCTCTAATTTTCTCTCTCCACTACCTCGCTCTCTCACTCTCCTCTACCTCCTTCTCTCTCTCCTCTCAACTTCTGACTCTTCTCTACCCCCCTCTCCTCTACTAGTCTTTTCTCTCCTCTCTCTTCTCTTCAATCCCTCTTTTCTCTTTTCCCCTCTCTCTTTCTTTCACTAAGCTATTCCCATCTTTTCTTTTTCCATCTTGTTTTTACCCTCTCTCTTCACTCTTTTTCTCGTTCTCTTATTCCTCTCTTCCTCTCTCCTCTTTTTCCACCTTTCTTGTTCCTCCCTTCTCTTTTTTGAGTCTCTCTGCCTATCCCCTTCCTCTTTCCCATCCCTCTCTATTTTCCTACCTCTTTTTCCTCTTTCTTTGTCGGTCTCTCCCTCTCTTTCGCCTCTTTTTTTTTTTACCTCTTTCTTTTGCTTCACTCCCTCTTTTCAGTCTCTCTCTCTCTCATTTTGAACCTCGTCCAGTGAAAACAGTTGAAGCTCACTCACTGGGGCTCACAGATGTGCAGGTGCTGGGTTTCGAGGCGCGCTCCTGAGCGCATGCACCGGGATCCTTAAGGCAAACTGGTTTAATTACTCTCTGATGTCATGCTGTCCGAGCTCATTTCAGAGCCATATTTCTTCCTAAAGCTCCTTTACTCTTTCCACTGGAGCTCAGCGGCTGCACTGAAGGCACTGCACACTACAGCTAGCTGTGGATCGTTGAAGTCAGCGTTCGGCTAGGCTCTTCGTCCGGTAAAGACCTGAGGGGGGTGGAAGGGGGGGTCACCTGTGAACATGAATCTGATATGCCTTGTAAAACCCTGGACAGGCCTTCCTTAACCCAAAACGCACTGGGTTTATGTCTATCTCCATCATTCCAGTCGCAGTACAGAAGTCACACCTGTAAATGTGGACCTTTAGGGACACGAGTTAACGACAAAGGGCTCCGATCAGGTTCTCCCGGAGGCCTAGGTTGGAAACCTCAGCCTTAATCTGTTTCCTACTGGTTGACATTTACAGAAGCTGTTTAACCTGCAACTCCACGTCTTTGTTCCCTTCCAGATCCGTGACTGGTCGCAAACCAAACATAGCGTTTGTGCTGTAAATCTCACGGGAGGTCGGCAAAGGCATATCGTCAGTTATTTACTGGGTGCTGGTCATCATTTCCTGAATACATTCCATAACAACATAATATCTCTTCCCTTAAAGCTGCCATGGAGGCATTCATTCAGCATGTTAAACTGCTCTCTGATATGCTACATAGAAGGTATGAGGCTTTGGTCACCCAGGTGCACACCCCAATTTACCCCCTATGATCTGGTCCTAGAATAACACCAGCTCCTTTTATGGTAAGCACATTAATAATCTGATGAGCTCTGCTCTGATTGGCTGGTTTACAGCGAGACACTGCAATGAAACAACATGTGGAAATAGACTAAATAAAATGAGCCTCTGTGAAAATAAGCTCCGCCCCTAATACTACAGTATTTAGTTAGCTATGCTAGTTACTTGGAGCTAATGCTAGTAGCTAACGTTACCTATACTAGCTACTGGCTTTCCATCTGGACATCAACACACAGTAGATTGAAGTTGTTCCTCACTATGGAACTCTCAGTTTAAGATGATCTGCTCAACCGGCAAACACAGATACAATCACACAGCATGGCTGCTACTTACAGGCTGCTGTTGGGGTTGTGATGCTAATAAAGGTGGAGCTGCTCCTCTCCTCAGTCTCTTCAGGGTAAGACGCTGAGCGGAGCTGCTCCATACTGTCCAAGAGTTTGGGAAACTGTCCGGAGTGAAATGTGCAGACTGCAGGATTCAAGTTGTTCCAGGATCCTGTTAAAGATGTGGGAGCTGAAGTTCCTGTTCTCCAGCTTGTTTTGCTCATTTTCCGTTCCACCTTAAAAACAATGCAGGCTCTTCTCAGGAGACACACTTTCAGTTCCCCAAAGAGCCACACCCTCCAAAGTTCAGTCTTAGAAGCTGGTTCAGCATTTTCTGCTTCTTCTCACCATCCATATAACCCCAAACACATTTTGTGGTGTTGAGGTTCTCGACTGGGGTGGTCAGTCCATTGTTCTGAGAACACCAGCAGCTTCTTTGTTTGATGCTGTCTCCTTTTACAGTGAGGAGCTTCCTGAACAGCTACACCTCCTTTCAGACCTCCATAGCGTTGAGGTGTCTTCTCACAGTGGAAGAGGGATGGACAGAAACACCTGTAGATGTTCTCAGATCTGAAGCAGGCGTAGAGCTTGATGTTCTCCCTTAGATGAAAGCTTTAAGTGCTGTTTATCTTATACCAGGTCTCCCAGGTGGTTGTTAGGAAGGCCAATTCTCTCTTTAGCTCTTTTTTCCCCTCCTATTTCTTTATGCAGAAACCCCCTATCAAAACTATGGAAATCAACGAGTGTGTTTACATGCACTTAATGGTTTGATCATAGCAAGATTCCTGCAGTTATCTGTTTATTTATGTGGTCATGTAAACAGTATGCTCAGATTTTTTAGTTGGGATTAAGGCCCAGAAATCCTGTTATTAAATCTATAATAATGGGATAGATTTTAGCTCAGTGATGCATGTATACCCCTTATTCTGATTTCTTTCAGATGTCTCAGAAATAACAGATGCCAACATAAGACTTTTGGGCAGATGCTGAAACATAACATACATAAACATATCAATCAATCAATCAATATTTATTTGTATAGTGCTCTTTACAACTAATGTCTCAAAGCAGCTTCACAGAAAAGCAGTTTATATAAAGGAAAAGAAAAACACAGCGTCCATGTACAGACGTAGGAAAGGAAATCCAGGTCCAAGCCCCCCGTGAGCAAGCCAGAGGCAACCGTGGCCAGGAAAAACTCCCCTAGAGTACGAGGAAGAAACGTCGAGAGGAACCAGGCTCAAGGGGGGAACCCATCCTCCTCAGGTCGATCCCGGATGAAGAGAGTAAGATAGAGCTAACAGGAAAAGAAGCTTAGAACATCTATTAGATACAGTCTGATTAATCCAGGAGGGAGTGATTGCAATGGTAGAGCCGACCCATAGGTTCTCTGTGATAGAGTTCTGATCTGAGCCAGATGCTGGCAGCTCTATAGTGGTCATTGTAGTCATGTCGGGTGACGAGCACATACAAAATGAAGGACTTATTTAATATCTGTCTGTTTCTGGATGGTGTAGGTTCACAGTTTATAGTTCCACCAACATCGTGCCAGTGCCAAAATCTCGACCCGGAAATATCAGTGCCGTTCCAGCACCATTAACTCTCTGGTCTGGAACCGTGAAACCTGTGACGAAAGCGGTAAAGGGGCGTGGCGCTGCACGATGAACTGCACTAAGCTGAACTCGGGGACAATTGTATCCCACCGGCGATGTGCTCGTAGATGAGCGCACTCAACAAGAGGCGTCCGTCTTCTAATGAGCGGAAATGTGAAGCATTGAAAACATGTGCCGTTTAATCCGTGCAGGAGATCCGTAATGTGGGAAACACTACAGATAGCTAAGAACCTTAGCATGCTGCTTTATAATAGTCCACCTTCATAACGGAGAGAGGACACAAAACTACGAGTCGTCATGCACGTAATCGCCGTCTGACGATCCCTCTGGGCTGAGCACAGATGCTGAAAGAGCTGGTTCTGGATGTGCCCTCAAACCAGGAAGTACAGTTTGCACTTAAAGGAACATGTTCCACCATGTTGTGTTTATGTTGTTCTGCTTACGGACTAACGACCGTCCACTTCCAGATACGTAATCGCTCGGTTCTCAAACCCATGGAGAAGCGGGGAAACCCCGTTCTTAACGGGTTCAGTAGAGCCTGGGAACCAGCACCAGCACGGGCAAGAGCACTGGCACTTTGTTGGTGGAAAAGAGGTATCAGTGTCTCATACATCAGGCACTGTGTTCATAACCATGTAATAGCTTTCTGTAAGGAAGCTTTTAGAGGTGGACGTCTGGTTCCATTCAGCACCACTGCGAACAATTCTGACTCAACAAGTTTCTATGGAATAGAGCATTTCGCCACCAAACCCACCCTGAATGTCTTTGCTTACGCTGATCTAACTATGCAGAAATATTCCGAAGGGGCAAAAAAAACAAGTAGTGGAATTCCCCTTTAAGCCAAGCACTTTTTTTATGGTGCGGGTCCCTAACGTTCCGCTCACACTCCAGATGTTTTGCCATATCGTGTCGTATTATGTCACATTAGACTCTCTCATAAACCTCATAAAACAGTTTCTGCAGTTATTTGGTTGGATGTCATATCAGATGAATGTTATCAGCGTGTTCTCTGTCTCTGTAACTCTTTCACACATAAATCTCGCGCCGCAGAGATCCAGGCACATTTCGTTTATCGCGCCATTAATCTGATTGCTTTAACTAGAGTCATAAATACAGAGCCGCGCTGCAGAAATAATTAGACGCCAGAAGCCGGGCTAAGGTTTGAGATTTGGCAGGCGCTCGTGTCTCTTGTGTTTTGAAACAGAAACTACAAGCTATGTTTTATTAGTGGAAACCTTCCCATGCTGCATGCGCCGAGCATTGCTCACTGCATAACGAATGCGGACCATAAAAAAAGCTCCTCTGGTCCCATTCTGTCAGGTGGCAGCGGGCAGGAGCTGGACTGTTGTTTTAACCTTTACCAAAACGTACAGGGTCCCGATTTGTTGTAAACATTCCCGGCTCCAAACGGTTTTAGGCCACAGTGTAGTTTCGGTGTTCATCTTCAACCCAGTGAAGAATTAAAAAGGGCAATGCCAGGAAAAATTCCATTATGAAAATGACCCTAACGAGAATAATCAGTAGCATAGGCAGTCAAAGAAAGAGGAATTTGTGTTTAACATTCCCGCATACGTCAGTGGTTGAGATGAAAACAGAGTCATTCATGGTGGGTTTGGTGTGAAATGGTTGGTTGTACAAACTCAGATGTTCTTTACAATGGTGGCGATGGGAGCCAGGTGTCATCATGTCTACAATGCACATACAGACATTTGATTTACTATCAAACCCACCAGTGAAAATACACATGTCTTCTGAGTTTATATTAAAATAAAAACTAAAATTAGTGAAAATTATGAATAAATACATTTTTCACCATGAATAAACAGAAATAAATATCTTTTACAAGTCTTGGCAAGGAAAATGACCTTATATGTAGTTGTCATATCCTACAAATCTCATTTTAACATTGTTCTAAGCTACCTTTTAGACTATTTAACTTGTTTCTAGATGTTATTCTATTAAGTGATGTTAGTAGGCCTGATTACCTCACTCACCTGGCAAATAATTTGACTTGTATTTTTTGACTTCCTTTGAACAAGTAAAATTATAGTAAGAAAATCCTCGAAATATAAATCTGGAATAAATTGAATTTATTTAAATTAAAAAATTAAAAATGTAATTTAATTTATGGTAAATTAATCTTATAATAAGCGTACAACAATCTTGAAATGAGAAATATAAGATTTATCAGCTTGATATAAGATAGTTTTACCTGCCGAGACACAGTTTCAGGCCAACATCTATCATTAAACTGCCGTTTAAGGCATCAGGCTGCATATTCATAACCAATTTTATATAATCGCTTTCTGTGAGGCATCTTTTAGAAGCACTGAGCTCTTCTGATGTCTGGTTTCTATCACTGTGTCATTGTGATCAGTTTTGACTCTAGAATGAAACATTTCATATCAAACCGCTCCGAGTCACTTTGTTTACTTCCCAACCCCTTAGTTATGCAGAAATTATGCACATGTCAGTGGAATGGCTCTTTAGGCCAGTAGATTGAGGTAAGCACAACCATCCTTACAATATCGTAGAGCCAGAATCACCTTGAAGCATTTGTCAGCCTTAAATAACATCATATTTAGAGTTTTCAATGTAGGAATAGGTTAATAATGGATGCTTATGAGACATATGCTCTCCAGGAAAGAAATGAGCCCCCTGTGACTCATATCTGATAGAGTGTAATACCTCCACAAGTACCAATAACTTGCTAGGACAAGTTTCTGGATGTGGGCCACGTCAATGTTCAGACATATCAAAGAACTGGTCAATTGGTCCAGATTTGGTGCATGCCTTCCCTGGCACAATTCCGAGGAGAATTCCCTGTAGACTAGGATTTTAGCCACTGCTGGTAGACCCGTATGACCGTACACCGCTTCCATACACCTGCAGATTCAGATACTTCCTTCACACTATGGTCTTTGGCACGTCCAAATGCAGTCACTCCTTTTAGCCAATCATTAACATCTGCTTTGGAGCCATTTTCCACACATGGAACGAGACATTCCCTGCACTGTAGCACCTCTTCCCAATCTATGGATCCCGTCACTCACACCCCGCAGGGATTTATAGACCCATCATCCTCGTGCAGCGCCATCTGCAGGAGTCTGAAGTTACCACCACCTTAAGCAAGCAAGGTGACTAATGTTTTTGCCTGGTGAGCTTATATTTAAGTGTTGTAAGAAAGTTAACTTCTGCATCGATTACTAATAAAATGTGGTCTGAGGTCATCGTCTTTGGGTCAGTGTCTTGTTGTTGCATCACCCAACTTCTCTTTAGCTTGAGGTCATAGACTGCTTCCCCTTACATTCTTCTGGGAAATGTTTCGATGATACACCGTTGAATTCTTTGTTCCCTCAATGATCCAAAGGCATTCAGACCCTGAGGCAGCAAAGAGGCTCCAGGCCATGATGCTCCCTCCACCATGCTTCACAGCTGGGATGAGGTTTTGGTGTACAGTATCCTTTTTCCTGCAAGCATCATGCTGTGCATCTGTCCATAGAACGCTTTCCCAGAAGCATTGCGGAAGATCCAGGTGGTCTTGTGTATACGTGAAATGGGCCGCAATACAGTCTATTTATTTTTTGAAGGGGCGGGGGGAGCAGCAGCGGCTTCCTTCGTGGTGTCCATCCATGAAGACCATTCTTGCTCAGTGTTTTTCTGATAGTGGACACATGAGCCAAGGTTTCTGCAGTTTGTAGAGTCTTCTGTAGGTATTTTGCTGTTAACCTCAGGATCTTTCTCACCTCTTTCAGGAGCTCTTGGAGTGATCTTCCCAGGATGTCCACTCCTGGGGAGAGTTACAACAGTCCTGAATTTCCTCCATGTGTGTGTAGTTTGTCTAATATGGACTGATGAGCACGCAGGTCTTTAGCAATGCTTTTGTAGTCTTTCCCAGCTTCGTGTGTCTCCTGAAAGTCGTGTGCGTCAAGGCATGGTTCACGCTAACCTGTCTTGAGAAGGACAGATTTGTTAGTGAGCAGGCTTTGTGTGCTGCCTTCATTTAAAAGCACCTGTGATGTCTCCAGATAAAAGTGTCTCCAGATAAGCCGAACAGTCTTTTAACCTTCTCGAAACAACCTCATAATAAGAAGACGTACAGTGTATAGACTAGATTTCAAATGCTTTCCCCAGGATATCATTTCCCGCAGTGTAAAATATAGACATTTCCAGCTAAATCCTCGGTCTGTCCGCAGGAACTCTAAAGGGCCGGCGTCTCCTGTGCCATATGGACTGTTGGCAAAGGTATGCTGCAAACACCCACACCCGCAACCAGCGCTTCCAAGTCTTCCTTTACGACACCAGTCCTCAAACTATAACTGCAACACTTCAAAAGGCCGAGCTCCACCTCCAGAGAGGAACGGCGCAGAGGACCGGGAGTGTTTACGCGAGAAACAAACCGGTTTCCAAGCCGTTCAGAGAGATGAGCACTCCCATTCTGGATCGCCAAGGTGAAAGCCGGGATGTACACATAAACACGCTCACCCAGGGGTGAAAACCTCAGCGCTGGCCTGCGCGCCGGCATTCAGAACAGTGAACGCAGCACATTCTCTGTCCGACCGTCCTGGACGTATTCTCCTCTCAGGATGTTTTGAGAAGAGGGCTGGGAGGGAGAGGAGGAAATGTGCCCTAGCCTGTGGTTTACCCCACTCTCTGGTAGCATATGAGGGCAAGAACGTTGCTATTGTGCCAATGTTCCTTCGCTCCGTGTTACTGCGACACAGAGAAAGGCTTCTTTGGTGGGACGTCATTCAAAAGCTGCAGACAGGAGAGAAGAAGTAGTCACAGTGGTGACACAGTGCTGGAGGCCCGGCACTCTACACTACCTGTCCAAAAGTATGTAGACAGCAGTGTGTCTTTGGAAATGAAGGGCATTAATAGAGAGTTTGTCCATGTTTGCTGCAGCAACAGTCTCTACTCCTCTGGGAAGGCTTTGCAATAGATGTTAAAACATTGCTGTGAGGATTTGATTGCATTCAGCATTCACAAGAGCATTGGTAAGGTCAGGTACTGATGTTGGAAAATCAATTCTGGCTCACTCAACTCATCCCATAGGTTTTGGATGGAGCACCCTCACTCCAGAGAACACAGTTCTACTGCTCCACAGCCCAATGCTGGGGGGCTTCATACCCCTCTAGCCCACACTTGGGATTGACATTCTATTTGAAAATGCTTTTTTATGAGGATTATAAAGTCACCAGACAAAGTAAAACATGGCTAATATCATGTAATACCTCCACGAGCACCAACAGCTGTGACTGGATTTGGCATGTACTGGACAAGTTTCTGGATGTAGGCCACATCAATGTTCAGACACTCTTACATCAAAGAATTGCACACTTGGGCCAGATTTGGTGGATGCCTTCCCTGGCACAATTCCGAGGAGAATTCCCTGTAGACTGGGATTTTAGCCACTGCTGGTAGACCCGTATGACTGTACGCTTCCATACACCTGCAGATTCAGCTACTTCCTTCACACTATGGTCTTTGNTCTCTCTCTCTCTCTCTCTCTCTCTCATTATATATATATATATATATATATATATATATATATATATATATATATATAAACATTTTAGTTTAGTCATTTAACAGTATTAATGACATGTCAAACCATCATTAGAGTGGACAGACATTGGGAGTACTCAGGGAACATTGGAAATGACTTGTCAGGTGAGGAGGACAACTACAGTTAGCAAGTTGGCTAGCTATCTAGATTCCTTACCTCAGTTTGGCTTGTTACAGATGTGATGCCACAGTCTTGTTTGAATGGCATAAGAGTACAACTGTCCAGTCTCTCTCTCTGGGTGGATAGGATGGTCCACTCTCTCTGATAGTAGTTAAAGACCTTGTCGTTGCGTTAGCATCAGTTCCAGTTTGAAAAGATATGATGGAGCCTCATGTGTCTTGGAGGTAGCCTTCACTAGATGAATAGCTGCATGTGATAGAGGGATAACTAGCTAGAGGATGGGATCGGGACTAAATCAGGGTGAAGATTAGCGTGTACACATTAAACAAAACAAAAGAAGAAAATCTGTGGTGTCCGTTTGGGGTAACTAAAAATAGCAACACTGTTTTCTCTGCAATTCCATGCATGATAAGAGTTACACGAACGTTAACCCGAGTGTATTTACTGTCCTATAGCTCAGAGGCTAGCAGCCAGGAATGCTTGACCACAATAGTTGTATGGCGTATGTGTGTAATGCATGCTGGGTACTGTAGTGAAAGAAGTCTGAATGAATGAAAACAATATAAAATTAATTCTAAAGTTAATGCAGCACTACAGAAAACTCCACAACATGACAAATAACATGCTAAACCAGGTTTGGGCCAGGAATTGCCCCTGATATGCTCATTCACCAGCTCGAGTCATCACAAAAGAAATAAAAATGATTTTAAAAGCTTTGATAAAAGTCAAGATCAGCAGGAGAGCAGAAGGTAGGATCGGGGCCAGAGGTGCTCAGCTTCCCTCCTGAAGGTGTACAGGTCTGCAAAGTTTAGTCTCAGCCCTAATCTAACACACCTGGCTTTAATGTGCACGGCTTCCTGAAGACCTTGATTATCTGGATCAGGTGTGGCAAATTAGGATACTCTGGAGAAGATCATCAGCCTCAGAGTTGGGCACACACAGGGACTGTATTCACACCTGTTTGCCCCTCAGCCATGTCTGTATCTTGAGAAATAGCTGTATGGGTGCCACAGTTCCATACAGCATGTCCAGAAAGCAGAGGATTCCAAACGCAGACCGCTCTCAGATAGAAGGCCGAGTGAATGGAAGAGCGTTTCATTGAACGCAGTTCCCTCTTGTGGCAGATGTTGTAGGTGCAGCTTGTGAGACGGACCCTTGAAACAACCTGAGCTGATGTTAATACGGCCCCAAAGTGCACGACCCGTTTTAGACTAGTCACTTAAATCCACCAAAGTATTTCATGCCATTTTCAAATGGATGTAAACATAGTAAACATGAAGCATGGGTGATTATGCCACCTAGGCAGTTGCCTTGTTCCCCCACATATGATTATGATTGTCCAAAATCTTTTGGCTACAAATTTTACAGTGTATACTGGGTGGGGCAGTTGCTATGGTATTCCTGATGGTTGCTTGGGTGTAGCTAAGTTGCTGCGATGGTATCAAAGTTCAGTGGTGGACGAAGTACACAAACCATGTAGTTGAGTTAAAGTAGAGACCCTCAAATGCTCCTCCACTGTCAGTAGAAGTTCCTCCCTTTAGACCTCCACTGGAGTAACAGTACTAAAGTATTTACCTTCAAATGTACTTAAGTATGGAGAGTAACAGGAGCATGATTTATTATGGCTCTAATGTCCTATTATCATTTCTGGAACAAGACTCTTAATCAGCTCAGTGTAGGTGAAGAGACTCTAGTGTCTCTCAGTCCACCAGTCTTTAATAGAAGCTCATTCATTAGTCTTCCATTAGCTAGAACTATTAAATTACTTTTTGCAAACAAGCACGGTTTTGGTTTAAGATTTTATTTGCAACTTAGTTACAAGTTTAAGTTTTAAGAACTTGCTTTAAACAGCTTCACGAATGAATTTTCCTTTACTGCATCTGTAGGTCTTTGTTCATGAACATAAACCAGCCAAAACACATTTACTATAAAGGAATCAGTGTTTGTATAAATGCAGAAAAAGATACTCGCCAGTCACGAGTGCATGTGTACATATTTCTGTATTGTGGTCTATATACCCACAAAGTCAGGAACAATATGTTTGATCTGTTCACTAACCCCGTCCTGCTTTACCTGCCTTCCTCCAGGTGGTCCTGGATGTAGTCCAGGCCTGAAATGGACATTTCCATGGATGCTAAGAA
>JAVGWN010000909.1:0-13255 GCA_034552555.1 Semaprochilodus insignis
GTGTGAAAGTTAAACTCAGTAAATAGAGCGCTCTGAGATTTACATAGACGTGCCACATTCAGGTCTGATCTCTATACAGAAACCTGAACACTGAGACGACCTGTGGTGTTGGGTACTTACATGCAGAGGTACTATGATAATCATTCACTTACAGAAGCAACAGGCTGATGAAGAGCAGCAGGAGGGCCCAGGTTTCAGCAGACAGGAACCAGAAGTATCCCATGATTGCTGGACTGTCCACAGTGCCGGGTTTCTCTGGACAGCCTGGTTAAAATGACTATGTCCTGCAGTGGACTGTCCTTTAAACAGCTCAGTCTTCAGGTTAATGATTAGAGGAGTAAACCCACGGTAAATATCAACCTGGACACAGAATCACATCTGTACAGACACACGTGTTGATACACAGTTATTCAATCATTTCAACTTAAACAATCTTGAAAACCTGAAAATACTAAGTTTCCTTGGGGGACAGTATTTTGGGGACAGTAAGTGTGTGTTACAGTGTGTAGATGGTCTTTACACAGTGGTGGTAGTGATGGGAACCATGGATGGATGGCCTCCGTTCTGTAGTCAGCGGATGTCCCTCAATGTTCCGGGATAGTATATGGGATCCTAGATGGCTGCTCCCAAAATGACGACCACGAAACCAGCCGCATAGCCAGAACTGCAGCCCAAAGAGTCTGCTGAACCGCTCATAACCCTTCCTGTAGGTGGGAGATGACAATCCTGGCATCTGGTAGTGTTCCTTCAGGACCTCGCTCTGCCGAGCACAGATGTCATTGGTCCCCACACGGATGACCACGGTCCCAAAGGCATTTCGCTTGCTAAGGGCTGTAGGGAGACGCCTGGGTATGTCCAGTACTCGAGCACCTGGAAAGCAAGCAACAGTAGCATTACCGCTAACACCGTTTACCTTAACGTGGCGGACAATAGAACTCCCAATAACAAAAACCGACTTCTGTGTAGAGGCCCGAGGTGCTGGGGCAGGTGACGAGGTCTGAGAAGCTGGTGTTGGTATAGGCGGCAAGCTGAGTACGGAGAACCGGTTGTGGAGGGTGAAAGAAGTCTGGGGTGGAGGAGACGGTCTGGTAGGCCCTCTGTGCCCTTGGCGTTTCCAGACTCCTTGCGGGCCCGGCTTGAAGATGGCGTACTCTGGTGTACGCCGAGGTCTGGGTGGTGCAAGCACTGAGGTGGAGACCTCAGACACCGCTGAGGGGGAGGCCGATGAGTGGGAAGCATCCTGAGCGGCTTTGAGCTGGGACTTCTTCCAAAGAAGCTCGTTCTGCTTTCTCAGGAGGGCTGAAAAAAAGTTTTCTTTGGGGGACTATTTTACCTCACAGCGCCCTGCAGCATGTATCCCTCCACCATGAATGGAGTTTAAGGCTGAAATCTTCTCCACACTATCATAAACAGCGTCTCAGACATCAGGCAGCGTATTCAGAACCACCTCATGTAGGACCTTTCTGTGAGGGAGCTTTTGGAGGGGGACGTCTGGTTACCTTCACCACCACTGGGAACGGCAAAGCAATAATTTCATCAACACTTACAAAAAAACCTAAAAACAACACGTAACATGGCTGTAATAAATATCATTTATGAAACGATGGAAAACAGAAATTAGGTTTTACATCAATTTAAATCAGCTCCTGCTGCTCTTTACAGTCTTATCTGTTAACCGGTGGACAATAAAAGATGTCCACTTGGCTGTTTTCAGTATATTACTGGGTCTATTTCTCACGTATACATACTTCTTATTGCTACGTCATAAATGAAGTATACATCTACAGTAATAAAGTTTTATAAGTGGCCATATATAGTGTAGGAGTGCCTCCGTAAACTTTGTCCCCAGTGTAATTAACCACAGGCCGTGGTGCAGATGTCTGATAACTCCAGATCAGATGGTCGCTCTGTGTTGTTTGTGTGCTTGTCTGCTCACTCGTTAGTAATAAATGAGTGATTTTCATTATTTAATTGCGGTATTTGAATCTTTCAAACAGGCAGTTCCTGCAGAAACACCTGCAGCTGTGCTGAAACTGCTGGTGAGCTGCAGATAATGAGGCAGTAAAATTAGTTGGGGCTTAGTCCCCTTGTGTGTGTAAGGTGGTAGTACCTCCAGGCTCCTGCAGATGGCGCTGATGGGGCTATAAATCCCTGCGGGGTGTGAGTGACAGGATCCATAGATTGGGAAGAGGTGGTACAGTGCAGGGAATGTCTATTCCATGTGTGGATAACGGCTCCAGAGCAGATGTTAATGATGGGCTAAAAGGAGTGATTGCATTTGGGCATGTCAAAGACCATAGTGTGAAGGAAGTAGCTGAATCTGCAGGTGTATGGAAACGTACGGCCTACAGCAATTTAACTCCAACCATTCAGCCTTCAGTAGTTTAGCTCCACCCATTCAGCCTAAAGCAGTTTAACTCCAACCCATTCAGCCTATAGCAATTTAGCCCCATCCATTTTGCCCACAGCAGTTTAGCTTCGCCCATTCAGCCTACAGCAGTTTAGCTCCACAGTTTCAGTCTAGAGTAGTTTAGCTCTACCCATTTAGTCTATAGTAGTTTAGCTCCACCCATTCAACCTACGGTAGTTTAGCTCCAACCATTTAACCTACAGTAGTTTAGCTCTACCCATTTAGCCTATAGTAGTTTACCTCCACCCATTTAGCCTACAGTACTTTAGCTCTACACATTTAGCCTATAGTAGTTTAGCTCCATCCATTTAGCCTACAGTAGTTTAGCTCTACCCATTCAGCCTACATCAGTTTAGCTCCAACCATTTAGCCAACAGTAGTTTAGCTCTACCCATTTAGCCTACAGTAGTTTAGCCCCCACCATTTACCCTATAGTGGTTTAGCTCTACCCATTTAGCCTACAGTAGTTTAGCTCCAACCATTTAGCCTACAGTAGTTTAGCGCTACCCATTTAGCCTACAGTAGTTTAGCTCCACCGTTTCAGCCTACATCAGTTTAGCTCATGCTAAAGATATAAGGAATGTTTAGTTGTCAGTCTGAATAACTAACTACAGTAACAACAAGACTCTGATTGTAAGGGATAAAGAGAGGTCGGAAAATTTAAATGTAGAAATTAATTATCACTGCAGAAAAATGTATTTGAAATCTGTTGAAATGTGATTAAAATAATTATTTATTAAATGACAAGGTTTTAACCAATGATAAAAAAAATTAATTAACTGTAAAAAAAACATTATAAACCCTCAATGTTTGTGATGCAAAATATTAATCAGTTCATACTTTTTTTGATCCACCTGCATTCATATAAAAGCATTTAGGTAAGATTTATATAAGATTTACTGACACCATAAATTTCCCGCCACACCGTGGCAGCAGTGAGCTTTACTGCAGCCACGATTCTCAAAGAATTTCTGGAATTAATAATAGGACAACATTTTATTTCATATTGAATAAATGAGCAGATTTCTACATTGTGTTTGTTAAAGTTTAATAGAGACGAGGTACATTATCTCCATATTCTCCTAATTTACAGTCTCCAGCTTTATCTTCACATAGAAAGCTCCATTTATTCAGACTAGGTAAAGGGTAATTAAGCTAAAAACTAGAATAATTAACAGAACTGCAGGACATTCTGAAATGAGAAAGCTGTAGAATGTCGTTCTTGATCTACCAAGTTCTGATTCATTTTAGAGTCTTCTACAGTTCAGTTCATCATTCTAATCCAACATTTCATCAGTTTTATGTGTGGTTTCTTATTTGTAAAATAATGATTTAATTAATAAATTCTAATAATTCTTTCAAACCTTGTAGTTGTAGAGTAGTAGCCTCATAATACTATCATTTTGCAACAAACCAGATGATTGTTATTGGAAACTGGTTATAATTAGCCTTTAATGTAAAACAAGCACATTAGAGTTTAGACAAGTTGTTGTTGCACAAGTCGTCTGGTTTGGAGTTGGCTCGAGGGGTGAATTTGAGTTTGATGGGGACTTTAGGAGACAGGAAAGGATTGATTCCCAACTCCAACGGAACCTACAAAAAATCAACAAGAACAAACAGAGGTTATTAATATTACAGCTTCACAAGAAATTCATCAGGACAATATGTTAGTATTTGTGTTATGTAATCAATGTTTTTCAGATAGAAAGATATGATAGTGAGAGGCTAAGTGGGTTTGGCTTTAGGTAATATTGGTAGCCACTGTAGCATGGCTGGAGTTATCTTTTTTCAGGTTCTTCTCACAGTCAAAAAAAGTCTGAGTCAGTTCTACAGTTTCTCGTTAGGTCGAGTGTATAACTCTAAGCTCTAAATGTAGGTATTGTGGTATAAACTGAGTCTGTTCTACGGTTTCTCGTTAGGTCGAGTGTATAACTCTAAGCTCTAAATGTAGGTATCGTGGTATAGACTGAGTCTGTTCTACGGTTTCTCGTTAGGTCGAGTGTATAACTCTAAGCTCTAAATGTAGGTATCGT
This sequence comes from Semaprochilodus insignis, assembly GCA_034552555.1. Lineage (NCBI taxonomy): Eukaryota > Metazoa > Chordata > Actinopteri > Characiformes > Prochilodontidae > Semaprochilodus > Semaprochilodus insignis. The sequence goes on from JAVGWN010000909.1 coordinate 4,444, forward strand.
GGTATAGACTGAGTCTGTTCTACGGTTTCTCGTTAGGTCGAGTGTATAACTCTAAGCTCTAAATGTAGGTATTGTGGTATATACTGAGTCTGTTCCACAGTTTCTCGTTAGGTCGAGTGTATAACTCTAAGCTCTAAATGTAGGTATTGTGGTATAAACCGAGTCTGTTCCACAGTTTCTCGTTAGGTCGAGTGTATAACTCTAAGCTCTAAATGTAGGTGTTGTGGTATATACTGAGTCTGTTCTACAGTTTCTCATTAGGTCGAGTGTATAAGTCTAAGCTCTAAATGTAGGTGTTGTGGTATAAACCGAGTCTGTTCTACAGTTTCTCGTTAGGTCGAGTGTATAACTTTAAACTCTAAGTGTAGATATTGTGGTATAACTACTGTGATTAGCTTTAGATGAACTAACCTTGGTCTCATCACAAACGTTGACATCGAATCTCCGCAGTATGTGTACGATGGCCAGCTTCATGGACACAAGAGCAAACCTCATTCCAATACAGTTCCTGGGTCCTGATCCGAAAGGCATGAACATATAGGGGTCTATACCCTCTTTATTCTCCTTGGTGAACCTGAAGAGGGAAAAATATTAATATACTGTTTATGCAGCTGTTAAACAATTAATATCACACACACATCAAATTAATTAATTTCAATTACATCGTCTGCCAATGGTGCTGCACTAAGAGGATGACTCATAGAGGCATCACTGCTCGCTGAATAGATTTTTGAACAGGGACTTCAATGTTTACTGCAGGTTCTACCTCTCAGGCTTGAAGGTTTCCGGGTCAGGCCAGTATTCAGGGTCTCTGTGGAGGGGGAATGTGGGGACCATGATGACTGTTCCCTTGGGGATAGTCACTCCGTTAATCTCCACGGTTTTCTTGCAGACTCTTTCTAGCCGAGCAGCGACAGGATACAACCTCATTGATTCATTCTGAGCAGCGTCCAGATAGTCCATACCCATCAGTTCCTCATATTGAACTGGAGCCTAAAGATCAAATACAAGACACAGTCAATGCAGGTGAGCTTGTTTGGATTCACTCCAGAACAATGGGCATTAACAGGAGTTGCCCCAGAGGCTGTTTATGGCTGAAACGGTCTCTGCTTTTCTGGGAAGACTTTCCACAAGATTTTGAGTCTTTATGAAACTGTGCCTCTTCGGTCAAAAGAGCATTTGTGAGGTCAGACACGATGTTGGACGAGAAGGTCTCTCGCTGCTGTTCAACCCAAAGTTATCCAGAGGGGTTGAGGTCAGGGTTCTCTGCAGGCCAGTGGAGTTCCTCCACACCAAACTCCTCAGTCCATGTCTTTATGAATCTGGCTTTGTGCACAGGGACACCCAGTCGTGCTGGAACAGGAAAGGGTTCTTCTCCAACCTGCCATACAAAGCTGGAAGCGTAGAACTGTGTAGGATGTCTTTGGGTGCTGTAGCATTAACACCACCCTTCACTGGAACTAAGGGTCCGAGCCCAAACCCTGAACCCCACCCCAGACCATTATCTCCCCTCCTCCAAACTTTACTGTTGGCACTCTGCATTCCGGTAGGGAGCGTTCTCCTGGATTCATCCACTAAACCCAGATTCCTCCATCAGACTGCTTCCAGATAGTGAAGCGTGATCCATCACTCCAGAGAACCCGGTTCTACTGCTCCAGAGTCCAGTGGTGGAGCTTTACACCACTCCAGCTGACGCTTGGCACTGCACATAGTGATCTTAGTTTTGTGTGCAGCTGTGCATTAGGAGGGGTGTCCACATACTTTTGGCCACACTGTCTGAATCCATACGGTATTTTCAAGGCAGTGACTCCAGAGCTAACACCAAGGCTTTGCTGGTTTGGAAAAGACGTACGTCCAGCCTCCTCAACCCTTGAAAGGAGTTTGGCACTCACAGAACCATCCACTGAATGGTTCTATAAGGAACTAAACTTGTTTTACTCTAATGTTCTAACCCTTTCTCAGATTGCTGGCACAGAGGCACTCAAGTCTGAAGTTCCGAGGGTGTTGCATCATCAGGCGACCAGGGTCCTTTCTGAGTGGAGTTTACATATTCTCCCATGTCCTCCGGATGCTCTCCCACATGAAACACATGCAGTCAGGTGATCTGGAGATACTAAATTGCTCCCCCTAGGTGTGAGTGTGTGTTAATGTGTTTGTCTGGGTGTTTGTCCTGTGGTGTTACTGGCAGCCTGTCCATGGTGTTTCCTGCCTTCTGCCCAATGAGCACTGGGATAGACTGTAGCACATAATAATGATAATAATAATAATAATAATAATAATTTATTATTCAACAAGAAGCCTCTCAATCAAACAGTCAGGCAGTATTATCTGTGGGGTTCCGCAGGGGCGTATACTTGGCCATTATCAGTTTTCTTAATTTGTTCTACACCTGATACTATAGAAGAGTTTCTGTTCCGTATCTATGGAGGTGAATCTGGACTGGAGTTAGGTACCTCGTCTGGGAAGGTTTCGTCGATCTCTTCCTGGAGTTTCTTCATTGCTTTTGGGTTTGTGGCCATGTTGTAGAAGAAGAATGACAGAGTGCTACTAGTCGTCTCATAGCCAGCAAAGAGGAAGGAAAGGGACTGGGATAAAATCTCATGATCACTCAGACCTTCAGAGGAACAAGAGAAAAACAAGTCCTGTAACTTCTTATCCAGCTAAAGCCAGTGATAACAGCAACTCTGTAAATCTCGAAACTTTGAAACACCAGGAAAAGATCTTAAATATGCCTAATATGTTCAGGAACTAACACCATTGTGCCTAATAGATGCTTTATGCTTCTGTTTTCGCAAGTTTCTGAGATTTAGAGGATTTAATAAACTGACATTGATTTTTACATTAAAATTAATGCACTGGAAAACGAATACAAGCTATCAGAAATCCCAACTTTTGAACGGTTGATACTAGAAGCCTGGCTTTTTTATATTTTCTCATAAGCAAGCTGTATGTACAATGAACTTAAAGAATGATCCACAAATTTGGATGTAATGTTGGAATTTTGATGTACCTTCTTTTATCATATTACTTTTTTGCATAATTGATGCTTTTAAAACTATAGTTTAAACAATTGTCACGCTTCTGGGCTCTTCCCCCATCTCTATCGCTCTCCCGGACTCGAATTCCCAAAATACCCAGCTCCGTGACGTCACCGCCACATGTTCTCCTGTGGCCAGTCGCGTCCTCTGTTCACTGTCTCCAGAGTTCTAACCTCTTCTCCCTGTGGTTAATCAGCTGTGTTTGTATTTATGTGGGTTCTCGTGCTGTTCCACTTTGCGAGGTATCCAACCCTTTTGGATTACCGAGCATTCTGTAATTTCTAATTTCGCCTGTCTATTCATTTCGTCTATTCTTGTGTTTTGACACTTTTGCTACGTTTTTCTGACTCTCCTCTTTTGCTTGCCCATTTTGATTCGTTTACCTGGTTGGACTGTGTGTTTGGCTTTTAACCTGGACTGTTTCTACTTCGATCTCATCATCCCCTCTGGTTTGCTCGCCCGTTTTTGGTATTTCTGTGCTGCCTGTTTAGCCTGCTCTATATTACGGTCTTGTTAAATAAAACGATTTGTATTTTAACTCTGCAAGCGTCTGGTCAGTCCTGCCGGTGTGACAACAATACAAATATCTAGTACCCCAATAGGCATTCCTTCCTTTTTCATGTTCTCGGTAGGTGCATAAACACCACACACGTTACCTTTCTTTATCTCCTCTGCTTGTTGGCCTTCTGCTTTCTCTGGTGTCTGAGAATCCACCATTAGCTGCATGATGTCCACTCTGCTCTATAGGAAGTGAGGGACAAATGAAAACCAGGTCATCAGCTCCCAGATCCTCGTATGAGAAGATCTCAGTATTTCAAGCTATATGAACTAAACACAAAATACACTATCCTTTCATAGCAGCACATATCCATGGTCTGGCATGTCTGCACATATTTATTAGCGTAAACAAATATTATGATTAAATAAGAATATTCAAAAAATAATAAATATGAAAAAACTTCTTTAGTGCAATAACATCGACATCTATCTCCACTCATACTCCCAAACATACCTTGTGGTCTTTGGCCACACGGTCAGCCTTGATCTTTTTCAGGACAGCAAGGAAGAAATCCGTCTCGGATACAGGAAAGAAGGAAAAATTCATTTTCTCCAGCAGGGGGACGGTGAACGGGAACAGCGCTACAGAGGAAGACAGTTATGCTTCATATCGGCATGCTTTTATTTTGGCACATGAACGAAAAGGTAGTGAAATGAGCTGAAGTACCTCCAATGAGGAACAACGGGCTGAGAAAATCAAAATCCACCAGCTTCTTCACCTTGGTTACAAACGGGTCTTTGGGGTTATTTAGGGAATCGATGTCCACGCTGAACGCTGAGCTGGTTATCACGTCCATACTGTACGCTCCAAACAACCTACCGACACAGAACACAACTTAGAACAACATCAAAACACAGAGTATATAACATCATAACATCCCATCAATGTCACAACATAACACAGAGCATATAACATAACATACCATCAACATCACAACACAGAGTATATAACATCATAACATCCTGTCAATATCACAACACAGAGTATATAACATCATAACATCCCATCAATGTCACAACATAACACAGAGCATATAACATCATAACATACCATCAATATCACAACATAACACAGAGTATATAACATCATAACATACCATCAATATCACAACATAACACAGAGTATATAACATCATAACATACCATCAATATCACAACATTACACAGAGTATATAACATAACATACCATTAACATAACAACATAACACAAAGTATATAACATCATAACATACCATTAACATAACAACAAGTAAGCTGAATGGGTGGAGCTAAACTGATATTGGCTGAATGGGTGGAGTTAAATTGCTGTAGGCTGAATGGGTGGAGCTAAACTGCTGTCTGCTGAATGGGTGGGGCTAAACTGCTGCAGGTTGAATGGGTAGGAGCTAAACTGATGTAGGCTGAATGGGTGGAGCTAAACTGCTGTCTGCTGAATGGGTGGGGCTAAACTGCTGTAGGTTGAATGGGTAGGGCTAAACTGCTGTAGGTTGAATGGGTGGGGCTAAACTGCTGTAGGTTGAATGGGTGGGGCTAAACTGCTGTAGGTTGAATGTTAGGGCTAAACTACTGTAGGCTGAATGGGTAGGGCTAAACTGTTGTAGGTTGAATGGGTGGGGCTAAACTGCTGTAGGTTGAATGGGTGGGGCTAAACTGCTGTATGTTGAATGGGTAGGGCTAAACTGATGTAGGTTGAATGGGTGGGGCTAAACTGCTGTATGTTGAATGGGTGGGGCTAAACTGCTGTAGGTTGAATGGGTGGGGCTAAACTGCTGTAGGTTGAATGGTTAGGGCTAAACTACTGTAGGCTGAATGGGTAGGGCTTAACTGCTGTAGGCTGAATGGGTGGGGCTAAACTGCTGTAGGTTGAATGGGTGGGGCTAAACTGCTGTAGGCTGAATGGGTAGGGCTAAACTGCTGTAGGCTGAATGGGTGGAGTTAAACTGATGTAGGCTGATTGGGTTGGGCTAAATTGCTGTAGGCTGAAAGGGTGGGGGTAAACTGCTGCAGGCTGAATGGGTGGGGCTAAACTGCTGTAAACTGNCTGCTGTAGGCTGAATGGGTGGAGTTAAACTGATGTAGGCTGATTGGGTTGGGCTAAATTGCTGTAGGCTGAAAGGGTGGGGGTAAACTGCTGCAGGCTGAATGGGTGGGGCTAAACTGCTGTAAACTGAATGGGTGGAGTTATACTGCTGTAGGCTGAAAGGGTGGGGCTAAACTGCTGTAGGCTGAATGGGTGGGGCTAAACTGCTGCAGGCTGAATGGGCACGGCTACTACCATCAAACTGTCTTTGGTATCTTTGAATTCACTTTACAGAACCAGTCCAGTGAGCAACTAATAATAATAATAATAATAATAATAATAATAATAATAATAATAAGCTGATACTTACTGTTTAAGTTCAACTCCACTCTTTAGTTTTGCTGTCTTCTCCAGGTTCCTAACTAGAGTGTCTGAATGTGTCTTTATGATTCCAAACATCTACAGAAACACACACAACATTCCTTCAGTCCGGGATCCACAGGGTGATACACAGTGTGATCTAGTTCTGAGCCACTGATCCACCATCCACCATAAAAGTGATCAGTAATAAAAAAAAAAACTATTCAGTAATTTCTGCAGCTGTGTTTATTAGTGTTCATTCACAAAATTCATGCAAATATGCTAATGTGCATTTGTTTTCTTTAAACTACTTCATATAAATTGGTGCACACTAGTGTTATGTGTGGTAGTGTTAATTATTATAAGACACTGTAATTATAGTTAAGGAATGTTAATCAGTGTTAATTACATATACATTTGAACCCACGTATGTACACTAGTGCACATTAGTGATTATAAGTGTACTTTTGTGTTAATTTGTGTAAATTATTGTCAATTATGTTAATTAGTGTATGCTAACATTCATCCCACCTCCTTTAGTCTTCCGCTAGTGAAAGAGGGAGAGAGCACGGTCCGGATTCTCTTCCAGTCCTCGTCTGTGGTCACAAACAGGGCATCGTACAGTGGACCATTCAGACCGAAATCCTGACCACATTACAGAATAAAGGTCAGGTGTACATACAGAGAACAAGAGTCTGCTGCTGACCCTAGAGAAAGCCCGACAACTGGACCGGTGTTGGGAAGCTTGAAGGCAGAGCTAGCATGGTTCACCGTCACTACTGCTCTATCACTACGGTGACCAGGTGTGGGTGTTTTGAATGAGACTGAACTTTGGAGGTGTGTCTGCAGATTTCTTTGAGCACTGAAAGTGAAAGTTAATTAAAGTCCTGCTGAGGTTATTTAGGATAATAAGGGTAATTTCTTTAGGATAATTTCTGTTACCCGTCTGTTGGTGAAGAGCGAGTAGCATTCTTTAACGAGAACTGATTTGATGATGGTTTTGTCCAGAACACAAAGTACAGGTGTTCTCCCGTCAAATATCCTGAAATAAAAACTCAGATTAATTACAGAAATAAAACTCAGATTAATAACAGAAATAAAAACTCAGATTAATAACAGAAATAAAAACTCAGATTAATTACAGAAATAAAACTCAGATTAATAACAGAAATAAAAACTCAGATTAATTACAGAAATAAAAACTCAGATTAATTACAGAAATAAAACTCAGATAAATCATAGAAATAAAACTCAGATGAATTACAGAAATAAAATTTAGATTAATAACAGAAATAAAACTCAGATTAGTTACAGAAATAAAACTCAAATTAATTACAGCAATAAAAACTCAGATTAATAACAGAAATAAAACTCAGATTAATAACAGAAATAAAAACTCAGATTAATTACAGAAATAAAACTCAGATTAATTACAGAAATAAAACTCAGATAAATTACAGAAATAAAACTCACATGAATTACAGAAATAAAAACTGAGATGAATTACAGAAATAAAACTCAGTTTAATAACAGAAATAAAACAGATTAATTACAGAAATAAAATTAAATACATACACTGTTAAAAATAAAGGTCTATCATTAAGAATAAAAGTATGATAAGAAAAGGTTCTAAGGAAGAGGTACTGAGAATAGAACTTTCATCATTCAACTTTTCAATAGGTTCTTCACACTCACATCACATTTACAACATTTGAAGGTTCTTTAGAGAACCGAAAGAGTGGATGAACTTATTAAATTCTCTGCTTCTGGCTGATGAACTCGTTAGACTGTAATGTTCTCCATGTTATAAGCTTAATCTCTTTTGTCAATCATGGTTCTTTAGGGAACCAAAAGAACTTTGCTAAAATAACCTCTTTGGGACCTCTTTTTAATTTTTGAGAGTGTTGGGATTGTTTAGAGATTCAGTGTAAAGTTTTATGCGACTAAATAAATGCTTAATATTTCAAGTTATATGATTTCAGAGTATCAAATAATTAAAGTATTAACAACCTAATATTAATTATGGTTAATATTAATGGTTAATTGTTGCGATGATGTAGTTTATTAATGCATATGTAATTATTACATATTCATTATAACTGTTAGCAAACTATTAATACATTATAAACTATTAATAAATAATAAATGATTATTAGAAAATGATTCAGTAAAGCTGTATATTAGATCCTGTTATTAAATAGTGTTAACACTTTATAAGATGGATGCTCTTTAACCATCTCCCTCAGTCAGCTGAAAGGTTCTTAATGGAATGTTCTTTTATCCCTGTTTGGTTCCTTGTAGTTCCTGTATTCTGTATAAGAGGAACTGTAATTTTAGAGTATGTACTCACCCCCAAATCCTCCCGTACTTCCTAAAACACTCCATATCGAGCACATGGAAGCCCTAAAGACAAGACTGATTAATACACATGTGTAATAATAACTAGAACACTGAAACAGAGAACCCGTTATCCTGTACTCACCTTCCTGTACTCTAACATGTTTCCCAGCAGTGGGAGAGGTTTCGGTCCAGGAACTCCTAACTTCCTGAAGAAGCTGTTGGGCCAGGATCCGTACCTGCACATATATTAAAATGATACTTCACTGAGATTCCTGCATAATTAAATGGCATTCAGTCGTTCAGAGTGGCTTGGTGTGAAGTGCTCCGTTCTAGATACAGTCAGGATTGTTCCCAGCCAAAACACATGTACTATAAAGGAACCAGAGTTCATATACATTCAGAATAAAGTGTGTACATATTTCTATACTGTGTCTATTTACCCACACAGTCAGGAACAGTCTGTTTGATCTGGTCACTGGTGCTTTGATGTGTGATG
>JAVGWN010000910.1:0-13254 GCA_034552555.1 Semaprochilodus insignis
GTGCAGAAATGTGCCCTAAAACAATCTGTGACCTTTTTAGTGGTGTGAATCAGAGAGAGGATATAGATATTAATTCCACCGCACTCTTCCCTAAATCTTCCCTCAATTCAGACACCCGGCTGGGGTTCGTCTGCTCTGCCAGACGTCCGTCTGCTGGCGCGTCTCTACTCCATCAGTGCCAGGTGAGCATCTTCTGCTGAGAAACAGCAGATCTGGCCTGGACTGACCCCAAGAGGCACAGCCTCCAGCTCTTTAGTCCGGATTAGCTTCCCGCCTGTGATCATTGCCCAGCTGAACACACTGAGGAGGATTAGATTTCAGGGAATACAAACAAGAATCCACAATGAGTTACACATGCAGGAAAGATGCCAAGAAACATAAGATGATGCGCGCCGGGATATGCACTCAGATACACACTGGTATACACATCGGGACAAGCGCTCCAGTGGAAATAGATTTGTCCATCTGAGGCAAATTCAAAACACCTGGTGTAGAAAAGAGTTGGAATGAACTTGATTCAAATGTGTACACTGACAGAGGTATGAATAAAACATAGTTATAAATATGTATTATAATTATCATGAATACACATAGAAGAATGCACCTGGACAAATGAATTTACATCCTTAACAGGGAACAAACCATTCAGCAGTGATACCAATCAATCAGCACTCAGAAGCAGTCATGCCAACCAATCAGCACTCAGTAACAATATCAACCAACCAATTAGCACTCAGCAGCGTTAATGCTAACCAGTCCACACGCAGTAGTAGTAATGCCAATCAATCAACACTTAGTAGCGGTACTGTTGGTGCTTGGTGGGTGACTGAGTGCTGATTGGTTGGTATTACTGCTACTGAGTGCTGATTGGTTGGTATTACTGCTACTGAGTGCTGATAGTTTGGTATTTCTGCTACTGAGTGTTGATTGGTTAGTATTACTGCTACTGAGTGCTGATAGGTTGGCATTACTGCTACTGAGTGCTGATAGGTTGGCATTACTGCTACTGAGTGTTGATTGGTTAGTATTACTGCTGCTGAGTGCTGATAGGTTAGTATTACTGCTACTGAGTGCTGATAGGTTGGCATTACTGCTACTGAGTGCTGATAGGTTGGCATTACTGCTACTGAGTGTTGATTGGTTAGTATTACTGCTGCTGAGTGCTGATAGGTTAGTAATACTGCTACTGAGTGATGATAGGTTGGTATTTCTGCTACTGAGTGTTGATTGGTTAGTATTACTGCTGCTGAGTGCTGATAGGTTGGTATTTCTGCTACTGAGTGTTGATTGGTTAGTATTACTGCTACTGAGTGCTGATAGGTTAGTATTACTGCTACTGAGTGCTGATAGGTTGGCATTACTGCTACTGAGTGCTGATAGGTTGGCATTACTGCTACTGAGTGTTGATTGGTTAGTATTACTGCTGCTGAATGCTGATAGGTTGGTATTACTGCTACTGAGTGCTGATAGGTTGGCATTACTGCTACTGAGTGCTGATAGGTTGGTATTTCTGCTACTGAGAGCTGATAGGTTAGTATTACTGCTGCTGAGTGCTGATAGGTTGGTATTTCTGCTACTGAGTGTTGATTGGTTAGTATTACTGCTGCTGAGTGCTGATTGGTTGGTATTTCTGCTACTGAGTGTTGATTGGTTACTGCTGCTGAGTGCTGATAGGTTGGTATTTCTGCTACTGAGTGTTGATTGGTTAGTATTACTGCTGCTGAGTGCTGATAGGTTAGTATTACTGCTACTGAGTGCTGATAGGTTGGCTTTACTGCTACTGAGTGCTGATAGGTTAGCATTACTGCTACTGCGTGCTGCTTGGTTGGTATTAATCCTACTGAGTGCTGTTAGGTTGGTATTACTGCTACTGAGTGCTGATAGGTTGGCATTACTGCTACTGAGTGTTGATTGGTTGGTATTACTGCTACTGAGTGCTGGTAGGTTAGCATTACTGCTACTGAGCACTGATTGGTTAACATTACTGCTACTGAGCGCTGATTGGTTAACGTTACTGCTACTGAGTGCTGATAGGTTAGCATTACTGCTACTGAGTGCTGATTGGTTGGTATTACTGCTACTGAGTGCTGTGATTGGTTGGTATTACTGCTACTGAGTGCTGTGATTGGTTGGTATTACTGCTACTGAGTGCTGCTTGGTTGGTATTACTGCTACTGAGTGCTGATAGGTTAGCATTACTGCTACTGAGTGCTGATAGGTTAGCATTACTGCTACTGAGTGTAAATTGGTTGCTATTACTGCTACACATTCTCCATTAAACACCAGTGTTTTCCACCAAACACCCACTAAACACTAACACTTACCAACAAATAACATTCCTAACAAATCACCCACCAAACACCCACATTCTCCACCAAACACTAATATTCTCCATCTAACACTAACCAACACCAAATGTCAAAAGTCCCAAACGTTTGACAAGCTGCTTTTTCATGTTCTCTCTCTCTCTCTCTCTCTCTCTCTCTCTCTCGTTCTCTTTTCTCCATAATCAGAAGCCGTGGTGGGCTCTCTTTTCCCCCTCGTGTTCACACCTGTCGAATGCTAAAGCCGGACGGTTTGCGTGGTAACTTTGGTGGAGTTAAGGTGAAGGTCGAAGCAGAGGTCAGCGAGAGTCTCTGAGGATGTGAAACCGTCTCAGAAACATCCAGAATAAAGCCATAAATCTTATCGGCTCTGCATTGTCTCCACCTGCCATTATGAGTGTGGGGGATAAACAGTGTATGAATTTTTAAATCCCTCTCTCTCTGGCTGCTGCCGGAGCGTGTTTGGAATGACCTCTGGTTATCTTCAGCGCTCCTTCATCTGCTGAATGCTGAATGTGGAGAAAACGGCTGAATGTGGAGGAAACGCAGAGGCTGATTGGGGCTCGGTGGACTGCAGGTGCTGAATATTACAGGGCGGGCTGTGGCCTCATTAAGCCGCGGATAATGTGGAGGACATACGTAAAGAGGAGCTCCAGCACCGCAGAAGGACCACAGATAAAGTTTCAGAGAAAGAGAGAGAGGAGCTAATCTGAGCGGCTGACTAATTTACTTCTAATGAAATTAGGATGCTGAGCGATTGACACAGGCGTGAGAAAGGAAAGGTCATGTCTTATCTTCTCTTGTTTTATCCAGAGCCACCTTTAAAGTGGCACAGAATGTGAATCTGTACATTACACTGTGATGGTGTAATAAGGAGGGTTCAGAACATAGAACCGACACGCCGTGAACCTCAAACACTGTTGTTCCTCCTTCAAATCCAAATCCTGCATTTCCAAAAGAGGACGGGAAACGGGCCGATTCCAAAATCCTAAACTGTTACAGAACAGAGTCATTAATATTTACACCCCCAACATTTACATACCACCACAACGGAGATACAGCAACCAACATGGTGGACTATGTGGAGAAATCCAGCGTTCCAGGCTGGGAAGGGGATGTCGGCACTTTCCATCCCCTTCCCAAGGAAGTGTCATCGGTACATGGTTGATGTTCATCTTCAAACCAGGCTGAAGTTGCTTCCTATTCACCTTCTATCTTCTTAATCCAATGTTCTGTTCCACCTTAAATGCTACAGCTTGTACAGGCTCCAGCATGTAACTGTGGATCCATTTAAGGTGGAATGAACCATTCTCACAACAAGCTGGAGAACAGGAACTACTACATCTTTAACAGGATCCTGTAACAACTTTAATCCTGCAGTCTGCACATTTCACTCTGGACAATATGGAGCAGCTCTGCTCAGTGTTTAACGCTGAAGAGACTGAAGAGACCTTTATTAGCATCACCACCCCAACAGCAGCCTGTAAGCAGCAGCCATGCTGTGTGATTGTATCCGTGTTTGCCGGTTGAAGCAGATCATCTCAAACTGAGAGTTCCATAGTGAGGAACACCTTCAATCTACTGTGTGTTGACGTCCAGATGGAAAGCCAGTAGCTAGTATAGGTAACGTTAGCTACTAGCATTAGCTTCAAGCTAACTAGCATAGCTAACTAAATAGTATGGGAACGGAGCTTATGTTGTTTCTGTGTGACTATTGCAGCATCACACTGTAAACCAGCCAATCAGAGCAGAGCTCCAGGGTGTATCTGCCTTCTGCCCTTTGAGAGCTGGGATAGGCTCTGGAACCTCCGTGACCCAGTAGGACTGAACGGGTTAGAAGCTGAGTGAGAGAGAAGTCTGTGACATGGCGCTTTAACATCACTCACAGCAGTGAGTGTCGTGTTGATGAAGTGATCCTGATCCTGCCCCTCCCGTTAACATTCCTCGGCGAATATTCCTGCTTTGAGGAATTACGTTCAATTACGTAACAGTTTCACAGCCCGGTGAGTTCATACCCTCAGACTGGACTGAAGGAGAGATCATTATTTGAGCGTATGTGCGGGCGACACTCCGACCGTTAGAGTGGCTCTTCTGGTGTTCCAGTTCAGATCTCCAAAAAAGGTCAAAACCTCTCAGACGGGCTGCAAGAGTGTAAACACGGCTAAAGTAGCCAGAGCTCCTGACCTTTCACTGTTAGAGCTCTTACACAGCGCTGAAGTGATGGACGAGGGGAGAAAGAGGCAGATTTTTGGGGGGGTGTATTTTTTCCTGTTGCTCTTTCAGCTGATTAGTTTAGACTGAAAGGTGAGAACACAGTCCGGAATAGACTTCTAGACGTGCTAAAGAAGGTCCAAACAACGTTTACTTTCACCCCCTTGAAGCATCTGATCATGTGTGAGCTACACTAATAAGAAACACAGCAACAGAAGGTCGTATGTATCCAAGAGGTTATTATATGCTAATCCTCTCAGGTTGACAGTGTCATATGTGTCACGCCTGCTGGTTCTATTCTCACCTGCGATCTCCCGGACTCCATTTCCCATAACCCACCACCCGGTGACGTCACTGTCACATGTCCACAATCCTCCAATCCCGTTCCATTCTCCAGATGCCCATCCCTGGAGTACTGATTACACACACCTGTTGCCAATTTAGTCTGTTTGTATAAATACTCCTCCCTCACATTGAACCTTTGTGAAGTATTGCTACTCTGTCTGGCCACAACTCTGTTAAATCAACCGCGCCTTGATTTTAGCTCAGTGCTCGTCACAATCTGTTTGTCCATCAACACAATATGCTACATTAAAAGACACTGTACATTAAAGATCAAATCTCAGGAACGGTGCCTGCTAGAGACTTCCTGGAAGGGTACCATTGTGCTGTTCCAGTGAGGGCTCAGGTGTGATCGTATCCCTTCCTGAAATCCAGCTGTGAAATGCAACGTGTTTTTTGAAGACTTTTTTGATGAAAATTCTTGATGTAAAACCCAACACTGAAAGACTTCTGTGAGTATTTATTCATTTCTTTCTGTAGAAAAGAGTGTTGTTATTGTTAGCATGGTCTTCCACCTTGGGTTGAGTTGGTCGACCAATCAGAGCCTTGTGTTCCTGACTTGTCAACCAATCAGAGGCTGTGCACCTGACTTGTCGACCAATCAGAGGCTGCGTTCCTGACTTGTCGACCAAACAGAGACTGTGTTCTTGACTTGTCGACCAATCAGAGGCTGCGTTCCTGACTTGTCGACCAAACAGAGACTGTGTTCTTGACTTGTCGACTAATCAGAGGCTGTGTTCCTGACTTGTCGACCAATCAGAGGCTGCGTTCCTGACTTGTTGACCAATCAGAGGCTGTGTTCCTGACTTGTCGACCAATCAGAGGCTGTGTTCCTGACTTGTTGACTAATCAGAGGCTGTGCACCTGACTTGTCGACCAATCAGAGGCTGCGTTCCTGACTTGTTGACCAATCAGAGGCTGTGCACCTGACTTGTCAGCCAATCAAATACTTTATGCCTGACTTGTCAACCTGCCACAGGCTGTGTTCCTGACTTGTCAGAGACTGTGCACCTGACTTGTCGACCAATCAGAGGCTGCGTTCCTGACTTGTTGACCAACCAGAGGCTGGGTTCCTGCATTGTCGACCAATCAGAGGCTGTGCACCTGACTTGTCAGCCAATCAAATACTTTATGCCTGACTTGTCAGCCCACAGGCTGTGTTCCTGACTTGTCGACTAATCAGAGATCCGTGTTCCTGACTTGTCGACCCACCACCGGCTGTGTTTCTGACCAATCAGTGGTCTCGTTTCTGACTTGTTGACCAACTGGAGACTGTGTCTCCCAATTTTGTTTATTTATTTGTACTATTTGTCCATTAAATGCTCGCATCGGAAGTGGATTTTCCTAAGTTCCAGATTGATTTCCAGGCCCTGTAAGACCGGTTCCAGATGAAATGCTCCTAAAAGAAGAACTGTCACCTAAACTGCTTTATTAATGAACACTGAGCTCAAACAGCCTGGATTAGGGACGCTCCGCTGTCGCTTGGAGAACTGAAGGATCTGTCCAGCTTTCACAAAGCCCGCTTCAGAAATTGAAGCAATTTTGTTCAATCTCAGCCTTAAAACCACATGCTCTGAATCCGTGACTTCAATCAGAAACCTTCTCTGAGTCCAGTCACGACTCGGGAGCTTCTCTCTGCTCTCAGACAACAAATTCAAAAGCACTTTCTCTTGCTAAATGAAGTGTCGGTGGTGCCTCCCGTCCTGACGAGCGAAATGGAATGAATCGAGTATCCCTGAGAGGAATCAAAAGGAGTTTATAATTGAACACGTTGTTACATCTCACTTGTTTGACGCCTGCTGCTGACCCTGCTGACCATCTCAAACCACCAGCCTGCTGGGCACAGTAAACGTATCATGTACTCCATGACCAACAACTACAATAACAGTTGCACCCAGAAGGAGGTGTGGGATTGCAGTGCTGCTGGGAAGGAAGATAAAGGTTACCAGGATCAATAACTGATGATAAATTTAGACTGATATGATCAATATTTATTGAGCTACACGTACAGAAGTCTGTCTCTCAGTATGGCGTCGGGCCGCCGTGTTTGCTAACCCAACATGCCAGACGTCTCGGCATGGAGCTGTAGAGGTTCCTAATGGAGTCCTGTGATAATCCATCCCATGCAGCTTGAACATCCTCACACAGTTCCTGCAGATGGTGCGGTAGGGGTGGAGGTGGAGTGATACCATGCCTTCTGGACGTGTGATGTGTGACAACAAACCGTTCATCTTGGTGCTGACCACGGGGCCTCCACACACAGATTCGTTGGTCGTCTCCACCAAGACAAAAGCGGGACTCGTCACTGAAGATGACCTGCTGCCGTTCTGAGTCACTCCATGACAGTCTGGTACGACACCATTGCAGTCTTTGGTGACGGTGACGTGGTGTTAAGGACAGTCGTCGTAGCGGTCTGCGTGCATGTAGTCCTGTGTGGTGCAGCCGTCTGCCAATGGTGCTGCACTAACAGAATGAGTCATGGAGGACATCACTGCTCGCTGAATCGTCAGGTACAGTGATAAGCGTCCTTCCTCACGACACATGTGCTGCTGAGCAGGATGATCGGCATACATTGGTCAGGTGTGTCCAGACTAGAGGCTGACCACTCCGTCCTCTCTGTAGGGTCAGATGTCTGTCAGCTTTTCGGCTGAAAAGCCCATCACTGCAGGTCCATTAGGAGAGGATGGTGTGTGTGTGTGTGTGTGTGTGAACATGTGGGAGGTAAAAACAGGTGGGCCGGTGCGTCCCTCTCTGAGTGCAGAGGCTTTTCCAGGTGGTTGGAGAGCAGAGATAAAGCCCTCTTGCTGTCACCTCACACACACACACAGGGCGATCATTACTGCACTGGACACTGCGTTGACGAGTGAGGCTTGGTGGGTGGTCCGACAGTGGGGTCTAATGTCAGGGATTTAATGGCTTTATTTTAATGACTGCTGTCTACGCACTGCAGCTTACAGCAGATAAAGCCACATCAGTCTGCAGGTCTAAAGGAGTTTTAATGATATACAAGCGAGAACCAGCAGGAGTGTGATCGTCTGCTACTGACTGAATGCTTATTGATTAGCTCTAGCTTTAGCTTCAGATTCAAATTCAGATGAATATCATTGGGCCGGTGTTCTCACAAGGATTTCATTGACTCAACAAACCTACTGTGTTCATGATAGCTCATAGCAGACATGCTCCATTCAAGTTGTAGTAAGGTTTTATAGGTTTATATCCTTTAGACCTGTTTGTTTCAAGTTGAAAGTCTGATTCAACTGGTTCGTTTTTGGGCCAGCGGTTAGGGGTGACCTGACTCCGTAGCATCCAGCTGACTTCGTCAGCCATATAGTCATCTTATTCCAACGCTCTCCTTCCTGTGCTTGTTCAGTTTCTTCCCTGTGTAGAATGAAGCTGGGGATTCACCAGTTCTGATCTTTTAGGTCTTGTTCACGCTGCCAGTACAAATCCAATCCAGATTGTATTCAGATTTTTGATAGTCTGTCCAGCAAAAAAAAAAAAAAAAAAATACTTGAAATCTGATTTTTGCAAATCAGATCCAAACCACATTTGAAGGTGGGTCATAATGCAAATGCAATCAGACTTTTACAGATGCGGCTTAGTCTGGACATTCTGGACGCTCAGGTTGGATTACAAAGGCTATGCTCACACAGCAGGTAAAACTGGCCCAAATCCGATTTCCACATGGCCCAAATCCAGGTCCACTCCCGTTTTCAGTTTCATCTGCAGTATGCAAACACTCTCTGTTGAGCAATACGTTGGTCTTTTTACAGCTACATCATCCTTTTTAACATAGCGGTACATAAACCAAAACTAAAGTATGAAATAATGCCATCTGGTGGCAAACACAAAATATGGCAACCAGACCGCATGGTGCAGCTAAGAACAAGCTAGCTAAACCAGGTAGCATTGCTGTGTTCACTAATACTGCTCTTAACACACATTAAACTGGAATTAAACATAGCTGAAATGGGCATGGCAACCACAGTGTCAGTCTTTGTATGTGTCTCGTTCAGCATACAAGTAAAGAAACAGGCTAATGTTAGCATAATTAAAGTTCAGCTTCGAATTTATAACTCAGCTTCTAATTTACGACTGCAGAAAAGCCCAACTGGATATACTGGCCTCTGTTACATGTATTTCAAGACAGTAGGAACAACCTGGAATATTACAACACTGTACAGAGTTATTTGCGGTTTTACTGAGCTGAACAGACGAAACTGTACTCACCACAGCATATATATATAAACCCCTAAATGGGGTTTGGCACCAGCTGGTCGGTCAGTGTATTGCACAGCAGCATTTAGCAAGAATTTCACAACATAACATAAATACAACTATTGTACACTGTTACACTTCTACTGAGCTTAGCGTTTCTGCTATCTAGGTACGACCACTGGCTGGGGATTGCTAGGTATTGCTCTTATGCTCTTATTATATAACTGTGTATTCTTCTTTTCTAGGTATCAGCACTGGCCCTTGTTCAAGGTGAGTTTTAGACTCTTCTTGTACTATCTAGGAAACGTTCTTTGATTGAACACTAAGCACGGTTGTGGGTCGCTCTGGATAAGAGCGTCTGCTAAATGCCATAAATGTAAATGAAGTTTCAATGACTGACAGCTGGGCCTACCACATGTTCGCACTTGCTGTAATAAGGGCACTTGATTTGGCCACAGCTGCTTCTTTGGTTCGTATCCTTGGTTTCTTTAAACTTTGCTTTCTGACTTTTTTCCTTGTTGCTGCAGCCTCGTTCGGGCCATGGTCAGCCATGTTCGTGATCTCTGTGCACACGGAGTGGTTGAAGAAAGACTGATATTTCTGAACCATAAATGAAAGCCTAACTGTTTGAGTCTCAGCAGTAGGGTATTATGATTAATATCGAGCTGGACTGACCTAAAAGTCGCATGAATTCCGATCTGGCTGTCGTGTCTCATTGCTGTGTATCGGACATGTATCGGATTTCAGTGCCACATATAAAAGTGGCCCAAATCTTCAGATTCAGTGTGTTTTACCATTCACAGATCAGATCAGATTTGGGCCACTGCAGTGTGAATGCAGCCCAAAAAAAGTGTCTTTTGGGTCATTCACAATTCACTAAACAACAACGTCAAATCCAGAGTGATGGAAGTGCTGATGTAGTTTCTGACACCAATGCAATTTAAAGAGGAACCCATGCCGAGCGGCTGGTGATGTCAGGAAGCACAAATCCTGATCTGATCACTTGCAATATAATCAATCAATCAATCAATCAATCAATCAATCAATCAATCTTTATTTGTACAGCGCTTTTTACAACTGATGTTGTCCGTGTGTAGACGTTGGGATGGGAAATCCGGGTCCAACCCCTCACCGAGGCAACAGTGGCGAGGAAAAACTCCCTTAGAGTAAGAGGAAGAACCTCGAGAGGAACCAGGCGGATACAACAGTACAGACAAACGACCTGATCTGAGAAACAAATTATTGTCACGCTTCCGGGCCTTCCCGGCTCCTTCACTCTCCCGGACTCAACTGCCCCCAGCCGTCCAATCTGATCCGCTCTAGGTCACCTGAGTTCTAGCCCCCAGCTGTCACTAATTTACTTCCCGCATATAAGCCCCACAGTTACATCACCGTATAGCGAAGTTTTGCCAAAACCTAGTTTTGCAATCCTGAGCGGTCTATTCTCTATCTGTCTACTTCCTGGATTCGATCCATTTTGTCCTCGACTACCTCTCTTTGGCTTTCTCCCCTTTTGGCTCTGTTCGCTGTGTTCTCCTAGCTCTGACCCTCCTTCTGTTTTTCTCTACTCTGCCTCTAGCCCGATCCTTGTTTGCATTGCTGACTGCTATTTCCGGTTCTGACCTCTGCCTGCCTCTGACCTTTTTTTGACCTTTTAGAGTGACCTTTTGACCGTTTTTGCCTCTCCCTTTCATGTTGTCCCGTGTATTGCTGCTTGTTTTGTCTGTCCGATTGTTTAATAAAACCCGTTTGCTGTTTAGCTCTGCTCATGTCGGTCCGAGTTCTTTGTTCCTGACAATTATCATCTCCAAGTTCTTTGCTCTGGAACATTGGCGGTAGATTTGGCGATGCAGTAGGGTCAAAATGAGTGTTGACCTCTTCCTATCTTTACTTCAGAAAGACTCCGCCTCTCTGGGAGGCTCCAATCATGTTACTGACCGGTTACCAATTAACCTAATTAGCTGTGAGACGTTCCACCAGGTGGTTTTGTAGTGTTGCACAACTTTACCAGCCTTTGGTTTCTCCTGTCCCAGCTTTTTGGAAACTGGTTGTTGGCATCGAATCTAAACTGGCCGTATATTGTGCTATTTGCAATGACATATCGTGTTTAAATGATTTGCAATTCTGTATCCTGTTTTTATTTACATCTTGCACAGCTCACAGGACCCAAAGGACAGCCTTATCCCTCTAATGAGGGATATGAAGATGAAGCCCTTCATGCAGAATTGGATTTGGATTTGTCAGCCAAGGCTGATCACGTGGTAACTGAAGATTTTGATGCTTTGTTGGAACGCAAGCAGCACTGAAGCCTTATTACTCTGTATGCAAACAGTTTCACCATTCATCAAGAAAGGCTATTAAGCAGATAATGGAGACGTTAAATGGTCCCCCTTCTGTTTTGAAGTTCGCACACATGTGGAGTCATTAAGAACATCTTGCAAAGAAATGACTGCAGTGTTAATGAGGAAGTAATCTCAGAAACTGTTGATGCTGTCCACATTGCCAGTACTGTTTTGAGGATACCTAAAAAGGGTGGTCGGTTGCTACAGGTCATATAAGAACATAATTCACTCATCGTCAAAGAACAGCCGCACCCAGAAGGAGGTGTGGGATTGCAGGTCTGTTGGGAAGGAAGATGAAGGTTACCCGGATCAATAAATGATGATAAATTTAGACTGATATGATCAATATTTATTGAGCTACACATACAGAAGTCTGTCTATCAGTATGGCGTCGGGCCGCCGTGTTTGCTAACCCAACACGCCAGACGTCTCGGCATAGAGCTGTAGAGGTTCCTAATGGTGTCCTGTGATAATCCATCCCATGCAGCTTGAATATCCTGACACAGTTCCTCCAGATGGTGCGGTAGGGGTGGAGGTGGAGTGACACCAGGCCTTCTGGACGTGTGACGTGTGACAACAAACCGTTCATCTTGGTGCTGACCACGGTGCCTCCACACACGGATCATTGGTCGTCTCCACCAAGACAAAAGCGGGACTCGTCACTGAAGATGACCCGCTGCCATTCTGAGTCACTCCATGACAGTCTGGCACGACATCATTGCAGTCTTTGGCGATGTTGACGTGGAGCCGTCTGCCAATCGTGCTGGCACTAACAGGATGACTGTTGGAGGACATCACTACCCACTGAATGTCTGCAACTGTGGCTGTTGGGTCAATCCACATGTCGTCATCAGTTCTCTCTCCGTGGTTCATGTAGATCTCCCAGATTTGGTGTGTGCCTTCTTCTATCCACTGCTGGCAACACCGTGCTATAGTAGCACAACCGCTGTGGTGTGCAATACGTCAATAAGACCATCCCACCATCCCGGAGCCCTATGATGCAACCTCTGTCCAACTCTTCCAACTGCTCAAATTGCTTTTGAACTCCTCTCCGAGGCATACTTCACTTACAAGGATGCTATCAACACAACAGCATGAGTCACAATGGAAAGCATGTGCAACAAGATGACCCTATATAGTCAGCCGGGTACAGGTATAATAAGAGCTGGCCTTGCTTACGTCACATGCGCGACCGAGTGTGAAACTTGAATCATTTGCATGTCTTATGATGTCAAACCTACCCACCAAGTTTCATTTCTGTCAGTTGATTCCATTTGGGTGCAGCTATCTTTTTCCAATGATGAGTGCAAACAGCAAACAGGCTGTACTTCTCCTTTAAAATAAGAACTTCATTGAAACAACATTGCATCCATCGGTTGAAGAGACACAGTGTGTGGAAAATACCCTCTGGTGTTCAGGGGGGTCCCATGTTGGATGCCTGCTATCTTGTAGCAGCCCTGATGCTTCAAAGGCAGCAAGATGTTTGCTTTGACAGTTCTGTCAATGCTCTTGTCTAGCTTGGTAGGTCTTCCACTCACTAACCCTTTAATGCTCTTCTTTTTGGTAGAGCACATTTTAAGTCACTATATCTTAATGAAGAAGGTGTTAACAACCTGGTTGTGCCATCTCTACCAATCGGCAGAGGTATGTTAATCTAAAAACACCCACTAGAACTTTACTGTTCTCATCCATAGAGGAAGCAAGCAGGAGGAAGTAAATCACTCCACACATGTAAACTGTTTTTGGTGGAATTTGGTGGTAATTAATTCAATTATTATTATTTGAATTTTCGATAGTAAGCTTATTTTATATATATA